>OX940985.1:16692782-16890645 GCA_954871275.1 Leptopterna dolabrata
GTTTAGTGTTTACAACCATGGGGTTTTTGGCTTTCGCCTGTTAGTTCTTTGCGATTTTCGGTTTACTTATATTATTATGTCAGGAATTCGCGCTTCTGTTCCCTAGTCCAAGAGGATTAGCGCTTATGGTAGCTTTAGCTCCCTTTTATCGTGATATGAGTAGTAATAGAAATTGGCATGAGTAATTTGAGTATACCTAAATCTAGAGATAGGACATCAAATGGGAAAAGGAGAAGAAGAAGAATATGATGAAATAAAAATTAATTTCCTTTACAAATTCAATATAATGGAGTTTTAGAGATGTTGTCATGAGATTATGCTTAAAAGCCAGTGATCATCACCGGAGGCACCATTTGGATCAAAATTCTTAATACCTACAGACTGTCCTCGTTTTCCGCCATCCTTTCGTAAATCATCATACTTAAAAATGGGAAGATACGTTTTAATGAACGAGCATTTGTGTTATTAACAAGTTCAACTTTGTACAGACGTCGTATTAAAAATAATTCAAAGTAAAGAAAGAACAATTATTTCATCTTCGTGAAAGAGGGGATTTTAGGTGTCGTGATGATGTTGGTGAGGGGCGTTGCCGCCTGGGGATATTACTGGATGGCACGGCAATCCTAAGATAGCCTTTTTCAAACACGTGAAACGTTTTCCGACGCTGTCATACTCTGAGTGAAATCCTCCATTTCCTTACGCGTCTTTTAGAGAGATTTCATGGCGGGTGGGCTGGTTCCCCCGTCATCCTTTTAGGGTAGTTTCTTCCTCAAATTTCTGAATGCAACACACATTTCTGGCTTTTACCAAGTTCGATATGAGGTCTCTCAGTTTACAAACGCTGCAAATTATTACACAACAGCTTAATATTTACCTGTATAGAGGCCCCTTCTGCGTAGATCACTGTTTTCTGTGGTCAATACCCTCGAGTCCCACCAAGAAAGCCTTAAATCGAGTAATGGAGCCGGCCCGGAATTAAAGTTTCTACAAGTGCGCGGGATTCAATAATTCAATCCGTTGTGTAATAATTTACTCAATAATACTTCAAAGTTTGTTGAAGTTGCAAAAGTACCTACCAACAAAATCCAAAAGAGCCATATTTGTTGTAATGTTTAGTTATAATTAAATGTATGAATACTGTAAATTTAATATTCAGAAATAAACGCAATATTTTTAAAAAAATTTCAAATGGAATAATATCACAGAACAACCAATTCGGCTTCATACGGCCATCCGTGATTATAACCAGATGCTCCCTAGCGATGACACCTAGGCAGGATTTATACCGTTTGATTCACTATCATGTTGATGAAGCTTTTCGGTACAAACGAACGGCTGGTCGTACAATGCTCCGGGTGAACTCAAACAATTCTTTAGTTCAATTATAGTTATCAATTCAAAAACGTAAAAAAAAACCATAGGGTACCCTTCTATTGAAAATTTTCGAGCTACGGCGTTCTGAAAATTTCAACCCCTATTTTTCACCCCTTAGAGATGACTGACAGTAACACCGAGCTTCGCGGACCAACTAGACCCCAAACGGGACCTACAATCCAAATTTCATTAATTTCGGTTCACGCTAACAAGAAAAGTGGGAAGTACGGCGTACGGCGGACAGACAGAAAAATTTTTTATTGCATTTTCGGATACTAGGTACCTACCTTGAAACGTAAACCATCGAATTTTGATTTTGGGGTTAAATTTTTTTTTTTCATACTCTATTTTAAAGTTTCATTATTGAATATAGTAAACCAAAATAAATGCCGAGACTCTCTTTTAGGTCACAGCTCTTGTCGAAATATATTCGAAATTATTCTTACCTTGAAGTCTTCTCCACACGTTATGATTTTGGGTGGCAGTGGTTGGTGGGCTGTGGAAGACAATGAATCTGCAAAAAATCCAAAATAAATTCGAGACTCTGATATTTCATGCAGACTACTCATTTATGCAAGTGGACGGCCGATATTTCCCTCTAACCTATACTTTGTCTACAACGATTGACGGGGATGTTATTTATTATTTCTGAGATGCGAGCTTCACGGGCATTCAGACCACTCTCCCAAGCAGGAGAGTAAATTCAACGCTTACAAGTAAATAATTATTTGTCACGCGGTAAGATTTATCTCTGCAAAACTGCTCTTCCTCCGTGGATCATCCCTCAAGAGTTGCTGTTATAAATCGCAAGTCAACTCCTAAGACCTTCATAGTTTCCACAATTTATAAGGCACTGGTGTACCAAAGCTGGTCAACTAACAACAACTAGTTGCTACAACAGCATTCTAGTTCCAGATGGTATTCGTAACTAAATTAGTTGTAGTTGTACCAGCTAGTAACAACCAGGTCTTGGGCTGCGAAGGCGACACTGTAGTCGTTTAGTTCACCTTTCGGTTATCCAGGGGGCACGTGAGTGTTTCTTGTTGGGAGAATAACTCGGACGCGACTACATCACCCCGCTGTCTGTTGTCTGGCGGAAAAAGCTACTCAGTAAGCTCCTGGAGCTGGGTGTGCATGGACATATGTACAGGTTTGTCGCCTCTTTTCTTGCTCAGCGATTTATTAGGGTGCGATACAACAATGAGGTCTCAGTGTACAGACAGACTCGCCAGGGACTTCCGCAGGGCTCAGTGCTGAGCCCGACGCTGTTCAGCATAATGATTGATGATGTCATCAACCAGGTTACAAGTCCTGGAATTAACGCACTCCTTTATGCTGACGACTTGGTGATCTGGGGTACAAGCAGCTCGATCCAAGCCCTCGAGACTGCACTGAATGGAGCGTTGAGATCACTGGGTAGATGGGCCGCCGAAAATGAGATGACAGTGAGTCCAACTAAGACCATTTTTCAGCTGTTTAGCCTTTCCAAAAAGGAGCATTCCATCTCGCTCTTCTACAACTCTGAAGCCATCCCGAGAACTTCGGAGGCAGTCTACCTGGGGGTGAGACTGGACACGCAGCTCACCTGGAGGAAACATATTGATTCTCTGAAGGATAAAGGCCTGAATAGATGTAAATTGCTCAAGCGACTCACTGGTACCAAATGGGGTGCAACTCAGGATGTCCTGGCCTTAACCTACAAAACCTACGTGCGCCCTGTTCTGGAGTATGGGTCTGAGGTTACTGTGACTGCTGCAGATACCCATCTCACAAAGCTGGAAAAAGCCCAGAACTGCGCCCTGCGAGTCGTAACAGGTGGCCCAAGGTCTACACCAATCACTGCAATGCAAGTCCAGTCGGGCATTGAGCCTTTGAAGGACCGACAGCAGATAGCCTCTGTAATGTTGAAGGAAAGGCTGGTAAGGCTCGGTGATCCATACTGGACCCAGGACAACAGTGTGGCACCTAGACTGAAGACCCAGACAAACTTCACTTCTGCGGTGGCAAGGATTGAGGAGGAGCATGCCATCTCTCTTGGCCCGAGAGAAGCTTTTCTTGGTTCAATGCCAATCCTGAGCACTCCCCAGCTAAGACTTGACCTCGTTAGAGAGGTTAGTAAGGAGCTGTGTTCATCCCAGGAGCTGAGATCCCTTGCCCTGGCGACTATAGAGGAGAGATATCCACCTGAAACATGGCTGCATGTCTACACTGACGGATCCGCCCAAAACTCGACCACCAATGCAGGAGCAGGAGTTTTCTCCAACTCTTTCCAGCTTAGTGCTCCCGTTGGACAGTCAGCCTCCAACTTTGACGGGGAGGTCGAAGCCATTTCTATGGCTCTGGGCGAGTGCCTGAGGAGAGCTGACACCAGAGTCGCAATTTTTGTGGACTCCATGGCAGCTCTCCAAGCCGTGTGTAACGCCAGAGGAGACGACGACAGTTCCATTGTGAGAAGGTCCAAGCAACGAGCACACGAGCTGATCAGCAGATGAGTGGAACTGGTGCTTCAGTGGATTCCCGGACACTGTGGAGTGTATGGGAATGAGGAAGCTGATCGTCTGGCGAGAGAGGGTGCCCTTTCCGCCCAATTTGAGAATAGCGTCACGTACCACACTTCCAAAAGAGCTATTAAGACCTGTATTATGAAATCTTTGGAAGTAAGGCAGCAGCGGGAAGCTGAAGGTAGGAAGTGGCAATCACTGACTGTACAGAACGGACGGATTCCACATAACCTTCCTCGACAGGTAGCTGTAGCCTGTTTTAGGCTAACCACGGGCCATGACTACCTCCAGGGCCACCTGCACAGAATAGGTGTATTTCAGAGCCCGGATTGTGTGCTCTGTGGAGGCGGGTTCATGGATGGTCAGCATCTGGGTGATTGTCCAGAGCTTGAAGACGTCCGTGCATCCTTGGAGGCCGAAAATTGTATTTACATCAGAAACTCGACGTTATATTGGGCTGCGAGAAGACGAATGGCCGAAGTTGCCGCAAACCGTCGAGGCATAAGATTAAAAAAAAAAAAAAAAAAAAAAAAAAAAAAAAAAAAGTAACAACCAGGTTATAGATTTAAACTAATGTAAATTCATAGATCCTAATTATTAGACTGAATAGCAAGAAACACCATAATAAAATAAATTTGGCACACAATAATTCATCTTGCCTCGCTCAAGATGCAGGAGCAATAAGCGCAATGTTTTTTTTTTTAAATGTGCGGCGAGGTGCGCTGTGCATTGCGCCGTTATGGCCACATCCATGCTTTCACCTTTCAAAATAGTTTTTCCTTGTGCGTGGTGAGGTGCTCTGTGCAGTGCGCCGTTGTGGCCACATCCATGCTTTCAATTTTGAAAATAGTGTTTTTTTTGTGCGTGGTGAGTGGTGCGTTTGTGTGTGGTGCGCCGTTGTGGCCACATCCATGCTTTCACCTTTGAAAATAGTTTTTTCTTGTGCGTGGTGAGGTGCTCTGTGTGGTACGCCGTTGTGGCCACATCCATGCTTTCACCTTTGCAAATAGTTTTTTCTTGTGCGTGGTGAGGTGCTCTGTGTGGTGCGCCGTTGTGGCCACATCCATGCTTTCACCTTTGAAAATAGTTTTTTCTTGTGCGTGCTGAGTGGTGCGTTTGTGTGTGGTGCGCCGTTGTGGCCACATCCATGCTTTCACCTTTGAAAATAGTTTTTTCTTGTGCGTGGTGAGGTGCTCTGTGTGGTACGCCGTTGTGGCCACATCCATGCTTTCACCTTTGCAAATAGTTTTTTCTTGTGCGTGGTGAGGTGCTCTGTGTGGTGCGCCGTTGTGGCCACATCCATGCTTTCACCTTTGAAAATAGTTTTTTCTTGTGCGTGGTGAGGTGCTCTGTGTGGTACGCCGTTGTGGCCACATCCATGCTTTCAATTTTGAAAATAGTGTTTTTTTGTGCGTGGTGAGGTGCTCTGTGTGGTGCGCCGTTGTGGCCACATCCATGCTTTCACCTTTGAAAATAGTTTTTTCTTGTGCGTGGTGAGGTGCTCTGTGTGGTGCGCCGTTGTGGCCACATCCATGCTTTCACCTTTGAAAATAGTTTCTTCTTGTGCGTGGTGAGGTGCTCTGTGCAGTGCGCCGTTGTGGCCACATCCATGCTTTCAATTTTGAAAATAGTGTTTTTTTGTGCGTGGTGAGGTGCTCTGTGTGGTGCGCCGTTGTGGCCACATCCATGCTTTCACCTTTGAAAATAGTTTTTTCTTGTGCGTGGTGAGGTGCTCTGTGTGGTACGCCGTTGTGGCCACATCCATGCTTTCAATTTTGAAAATAGTGTTTTTTTGTGCGTGGTGAGGTGCTCTGTGTGGTGCGCCGTTGTGGCCACATCCATGCTTTCACCTTTGAAAATAGTTTTTTCTTGTGCGTGGTGAGGTGCTCTGTGTGGTACGCCGTTGTGGCCACATCCATGCTTTCAATTTTGAAAATAGTGTTTTTTTGTGCGTGGTGAGGTGCTCTGTGTGGTGCGCCGTTGTGGCCACATCCATGCTTTCACCTTTGAAAATAGTTTTTTCTTGTGCGTGGTGAGGTGCTCTGTGTGGTGCGCCGTTGTGGCCACATCCATGCTTTCACCTTTGAAAATAGTTTTTTCTTGTGCGTGGTGAGGTGCTCTGTGTGGTGCGCCGTTGTGGCCACATCCATGCTTTCAATTTTGAAAATAGTGTTTTTTTGTGCGTGGTGAGGTGCTCTGTGTGGTGCGCCGTTGTGGCCACATCCATGCTTTCACCTTTGAAAATAGTTTTTTCTTGTGTATTGGTGAGGTGCTCTGTGTGGTGCGCCGTTGTGGCCACGGCCTTACCCTCGCTCGCGAGCGGTTAGACGTATCGTTGCGTAGACTGGATGAAGCGGAAAACTGCCGAGCCTTCCTTCAGGCCGATATTTACGATGATGTTGAGGTGGTGGGGGGGGGGGGGGGGGTGGAGCCTCGCGACTCGCTGATAACAGTTTCCGCGAGCCTCGAAACGCATTAGCGGTGACGGAGGTGATCCCCGTGGAACGCCAACCCATAAACACTCGGGGCCGCTCACGACGCAGAAAGTCGCGCGGTAAATTCCCGCTCCCCCCCGCGCTCCATCGTCATCCAGCGGATGAGGAAAAAGACGGTAAAGTCCGGGGTCTATTCCCTCTCCTTCCATCCCCTTCACGTCACCTTCCCGAATTCATTAGAGCCAGGAAGAGGTCCGGGAGTCAGAAAAGGAGATGAATTATGTATAGGGGCCCCAACGACCCGCAAGATGGCCAGATACTCGTATGCTCTCCCGGACAGCGATATATTTATCATCTTGCAGAAAGTTAGACCACCGAAAAGTTTATAGTAACTTCTCTGTCGGTAAGTAACTGCCCTACTTACCTGTATGGTTGATACTATTCTATTCCTGTTGTTTCTTCTTCTCAAACTCACTCGCAATTTCACGCTACCACATTTTCTTGGTTTTCTACTTCCCTTCATTTTTGGGAACCCTTCCTGCAGGCTTATGCGTACTAGGCACACAAGGTGGTCCAAAAGTAATAAATCTTTTTTGGTTTATTATTTTCAATAATGAACCATTGGAATCGAGCAAGAAAAAAAAAATTCTTACCCCCCCTCAAAATTTGATGGTTTATATTTCAAGGTGTGTAGAATCCAAAACTGCAATAAAAATATTTCTGTCTGTCCGCCGTACGCCCTACGCCGTAAGGGCCACTTTTCTTAGTTACCATGAAAGAAAATTGATGAAATTCGGGTTAAAGGTTCCGTTCGGGGTCTAGTTGGTCCTCGAAGCTCGACGTTACTGTCAGTCATCTCTAAGGGGTTCAAAATAGGAGTTGAAATTTTCAGAACGCCGTATCTCCAAAACTTTCGATAGAAGGGTATTGTTTTTTTTACGTTATTAAATTTGTCTTGAGCTAAACAATTTTTTGAGACCACCTGGAGCATCGTACGTCCAGCCGTTCGTGAGCACCAAAGAGCTTCGTCAACACGATCGTGAATCAAACGGTATAAATCCGGCCCGGATATCATAACTACGGAGCATCTGATTATAATCAAGGATGGCTGTATGAAGTCGAGTTGTTTGTTCTGCGATATTATTTCATTTGACAAGTCATGGACTATTGGATTTTGTTGGTAGGTACTTCTGAAACTTGAACAAACGTTGAAGTATTATCGATGGGTAAATTATTACACACCGGCAAATTATTACACAACGGTGAATTATTACACAACGGTAAATTATAACACCACGGCAAATTATTACACAACGGTAAATAATTACCTACACAACGGCTCAACTACCCAGAAGGGGCTGGATTTTGTTGATAGGTACTTTTGCAACTTGAACAACCGTTGAAGTATTATTGATGGGTAAATTATTACACAATGGCAAATTATTAAAGAACTGTAAATTATTACACAACGGCTCATCTACCCAGAAGGGGCTGGATTTTGTTAATAGGTACTTTTGCAACTTGAACAACCGTTGAAGTATTATTGATGGGTAAATTATTACACAATGGCAAATTATTACACAACGGCAAATTATTACACAACCGTAAATCATTACACAATGGTAAATTATTACACCACGGTAAATTATTACACAACGGCTCATCTACCAAAAAGGGGCTGGATTTTGTTGATAGGTACTTTTGCAACTTGAACAACCGTTGAAGTATTATTGATGGGCAAATTATTACACAACGGTTCATTATTCTATCTCCGTAGAAGGGGAACCTATACAGGTAAATTATTACTCAACGGCTTAGGTAGGTACCAAGTAACGAGTACGGGGTTAGGTACTAACCTATGGAGGGTGTAGAATAGTACATATGTTATATAGTCGGGTTATCTATACAGAGAGCTGTGATCTGTAACAGGAGGGTATTCTGTACAGAATAATAAACCGTTGTGCAGGGATTTGTAGCGTTTTGTTTTTTTTTTTTTTTTTTTTGAAACCGCGGTGTACAGTATTGTGGTGAACAACCGTGTGAGCATTCGATTTCAGATGACGATTTTTCGTCAAATATGGTTGCGTTTCGTTTTTATTTGAACATTTGGAAGGAAACCCCTTCCTATGGAAAACAAAGGAGGTAGAGTTCTTCATCCTTGAATTCCTATCAACCAAAGGTCTCGTATATTTTGGAGTTTTTTTCAACACTTTCCAAAATTAATAATAATCCCGTCCAAATGAATAGGTAATTGCATCTACCAAAGTAATGCTCTTTCCCACCTAATTTTACCCATTTTAGTGGCCCATTTTATGAAAGTGTACCACTGATGATTGACCATTGACTCATTGGTTGACCATTGATTGACCAGGAAATGTAGGTCTGCCATCTCAATATTCTCATGGAATGAAGAGAAAGTAGCAAATAATGGCACTGATTTCATTAGGATTTTCTTCCTTGACCCATCTATTCAGCTTATCGAATAAACTACCAAAACCTATGACTCGCAACTGGACGGGAACTGTTAGCGAATTTCAAAACTCGAGTTTTGATGGGCAGAAATTCCATTCATTTCACGATGGCAAGAAAAGCTCACGCGTTCTCAATATGCAATAGCTTTATTTTACAGTAGTATCGTTTGATGAGTTATAGAATGATCAGTAGCGAAATTTAATGTTAATGTTTGGAAATACCTACTACTACAATTTACAAAATACTACTACAATGTGAAGGAGTTAAACAGTTTTAGATTTAGGAAGTGGGTTTAATATGACGAGCACTGTGGAGATTTCAATGAAGCACCTGCTTGGTTTTGTGACACTGGAGGTACGTGCTGTTGTTTTAGTTGTATCTCCAGCGACATGTACACCTTTTAGCTTGATTCTTGCGCATTTGAATATGTTCAAACGTCTGGGTCCCTCCAAGTTCGCTAGGGAGCTCCTGTTCATGAATATTTACACTTCAATTTTCTGCTGTTGTGAGACCGCCGGGTTTCCTCAGCCCGACTTACATTCCACTTCCTTTTCCCCATCCCTTTCTACCCTAGAAAAAGCGATTATCTCGCTAAAGCACGTGGGTTTCGCGCCGTTCTTCCTGATTATCTTCTACCACATTCACAACGGTCGTAGATACCGCAACTCTCTGATCATCGTACTCGAGAACCAGGCTCACCCTTCAACCTACTGGGAAGATGAGCAGAGTAGTTTCGGCAGGTAGCTTGAAGTATTTCTAGCTGGCCAACATCCACAGCTTCGTGGGCTACATCCACACCGTGCTGCCCACATAGTCCACATAGTTGCCGGGGATAACATATCCTTGTACCAGTCATAGCATCATGTTATCCTGTACGACGCACCAATATTTTCATTTTGCTTCCGAGTCTGCGAAGCAGCGGAAGCCTTGTGTTCACTTTCGTGAGCCAAAAAATTTTTGTCTTCAGAAATCAAAATTTCCACTTGCATTTTGCGTTTCAAAGCCTACTGAACAAATTTGGTTCCGTGTCTGTCGGTCTGTGAGTCTGTGAGTCTGTGAATCTGTGAGTCTGTGAGTCTGTGAGTCTGTGAGTCTGTGAGTCTGTGAGTCTGTGAGTCTGTGAGTCTGTGAGTCTGTCCGCATTTCCTTGTTACAGCCATAACTTCCACGATTTTGAATTGATTCAGCTCAAATTTTGAGGGATGGTGCGGATAGGGCCCCTTGAGGCACTAATTTCATTTTTCTTTTGCTCGAATTATGCAGGAAATTCGTTTCATTCAACTATATGGCCACCTCCTCAGTTCTCTATACCTAGTAATTGAATATTTTTTTTTGCTTTATATTTAACTTTGTAAATATGGTCAGTCTCTTTGTAAATGTAAATATTATGGTCTTTGTAAGTATGGTGTGTACCTTCTTGAAACTTGGGACCCACTGCAATAGCGTAATACCATCGAAAATTCTCTAAAAGAAGATACCAAAGTGAATAAAGAATAAAGCTATACTACCCCCTTTATTGGTAAACTTTTCTCCCCAACTTCTGAAGGCCCCGTTCCGATTCCATCTCTCCTAAAAGATGAACCGTATGTTTTTTGGTCTATTCTTCCCTTTTTCTCCCTGTTCGATTCGAATATTTCTCGTCGCTCTCTATTTCTTTCTCTCTACCCCCTCCCCGCCACTTGTCCCGTCGCTTAATGCATTCGGGATATTCATTTCCCGCATTTCTCCGCCCTCCCGGAGGAGAACCCCCGATCTCCGCCTAACGTAGCCTTCCGTCCCATTTTTCAAACCTTCCAACTTTCTTATGATCTTCTGTCTCCCTCGCTCACGTTCCTTCCACTATTCTTCCTCTGTTCTTCCTTCCTCCTGCCTATTTTTCCTCTGTTGACCCTGGCTTCCGTTACATCATGGAGGTAATCTCCTGTTGCATTTTTCCCGGAAAAATGTACCTAATGGGCAGAATGTATCCGATAAATTCTAAGAGTAGAAAGCAGAATCGATATGCCAATATTGGATTATTATTAGTTTTTTCCAATGAGGAATCCAAAACTATATTCGTGCAGTCGCACGCGCTGGGAAAGTATTGTTAAAATGAATGAAAACGGAGTTATTGAAAGTTCATCTATTTACACTAATACACTGACGATGGTTTGATCACCGTAACCGGAATAACAGTGTATTTTTCGTGAATTAGTTGAAACAGGCAACCTTTCAGTAGCTCCGTTTTTATTCTTTGAAATGGGTTTCCACGATTTCATCGGGAGTGATTTAGTTACATACACAAGATCAATGTCTTGTATATGTAACCCTTGTACAAGATTCCGGCGTTTTTAACTTGTAAAAAATTCCAGTCTCTTAGGCGCGGTTTCGATTTACCCAATGTAGAAAAACGCCGTAAATTTACACAACAAAAAATTATTATTCACCTGTATAGATACCCTTTCTACGTCGATCACTGCTTTCTGTGGTCAATACCTACACTCGTGCCCCCCCCCCCCCCCCCCCAGGAAAGCCCTACATCTAGTACTGGAGCCAGTCAGGCAATCGCATTTTATAAATATGCGGTGGAAACTAGATTTCTAACATTAATAATTATTTCCTGTTATTCGTGAAGCATGACGTTTGTTCAAATTAAAATAGTACCTATCAACAAAATCCAAAATACCCAACATTCTTCAAATGAAATCGTGTCTCGGAACAACCAACTCGATTTCATACAGCCATACGTGATTATAATCAAGTGATCCCTAGCAGTGATATTTGGGCTGGATGTGTACCGTTTGATTCACGATCATGTCGATGAAGCTTTTCGGTGCAAACGAACGACGGACTGCTCGAAACTTCTGTGTATTATTTCCAGTAAGGAACTTTTTGAATCGAGCATAAAAAATATTTTAAAAATAAATTTAAAAAATAACTGGAAGGTACCTTCTTACCTGAAAACTCTCAACTTGATTTACCTGGGTACCTACCTATTCGGAAAATCGTAAATTTCGAAATTTTTCCCCTAGCTTTGTGGGGAGAAGGGAAACCCCATTTTTACCAGATAGACGTGTGGCGTTTTCTTTGAGCAAGTTACTTTGAACATAATCAACTTGAAGAACGAAGTGGCAAGTTAATATGATCAAGTGTCAATTGATCATTTCTTCATGACGTCGAGATCATGATCAACTGACAATTGATAGTTTTACGGGATATTAGGATTCATCATAAATATGCAGTTCTTTTTAGGAAAGAAGGACCAACACAAGTGACTTACTTGGTCACGCTTCATTTCCCATAATATTGACCACTTGATCAGTTTTACTCCAGTAGCTATATCAACACTGCTGAGTATCTAAATGCTCAAATAAAAGGTTGTAATTCTTCCACTTAATAATTATAATATTATATATATATGTAATATATATATTAGAACAACTTATTTTATAGAATATGCATACACAGTGAACGAATTTCAACATGCGATTTCTTATGCCTCATTTACATATTTATGTCTACATTTTAAAACTAATGCCGTCTTGGTTGTTTCAGGTGAGTACCTACTGTAAAGGGCGAGCGGTTTTACAGAAAGTCGTGAGTAGACATCTGACCATGTAATGATTTATGTTCATAGCGTACTCACATTTGTATGGGAATCACTGTAGGCAACCTTAGCGTAATAGGAATGAATGTCTATTGACGAGAATGTATTATGGATCATATATTCATATTCCATCATCGGTTGGGTGGTAGTTATAACGAGTTGCTGTAGGATTATCCTCGGTGGTCGGTGTGGTATGTGATCAAAACTATGCAATGTGAATACTCAAACTGGTAAGTGCACGAGACAATCTTGGGAGTTTGGTAACACTCGAAACTTCTACCATCACAGCACTATACGTGTTCTAATTTTACCAACACAGGTTTTCGCTAAACAAAAAATGAAAAATCTCGCAACCTGTTGCCTAATCCCAATCAAGTTGAAATATATGTTATTTTAACGCATGTAATTTAAAAAATAATACTGTAAGAAAGAAACAACCGTGGGAGTCACGAAAATAAAGCTTGGCATGAAGGGACTGGGAGACCCGCAAAGATTGCTTGTTACATATATTTATGTATCTGTGTGGATAGCTGTTGTAACAGCAAACTTTTTAGTAAAGCTGAACTAAGATTTTAATCATCATAAAATCTAAGAGTTCTACACCTTCAACTAGAGGGTCATATTTAGTTGATCGCAATTGTTTCCTCATCAGGACAGTGGATGATGGAACGAGCCAAGATGGTAGGTAACAACCGTTAGCAGATTTCCTGTGATGCTTAAACATCCTTTCGTCAGGGGTTTCTTTGGTAGAAGTACAGGGATCGGATGGCATGAAATGAATCTGGAAGAACGTCTTCCCAATCTCGAACATCCAGATTTCTCTGTTTCATGGCGAGGATACTATTCTCAGAATCATGCCGTTCTCCCTTCCGATTTGCCCATTTCAAGCAGGTTTATCAGGTGTGGTCATGGAAGTGGCTACTCCGCAGGAATAGAGGAAATCTTAAAGTTCTTTGGAGAATAATGACGTACAACGATCAGTGAGCACGTAAGCCGGCTCCCCAAAAGTTCTAAATAGACTGACGAGGCAGTCAATCACAGTTGATGAACTAGTATCTGGACAAGGATATGCAAAGGGGGACCTCGAAAATTCGTCGATAATCGTCAGCAGATAATATCTATTCCGGGATCGAGACGGCAGAGGCCCCTTGAAATCCGTACTACAAGAGGATGGACCCCTGATGGCATAGGTGGCAGTGGTGAGAGTAAAGCCTATCAGGTTGGATACAGCTGGCAACCCTGGAAAGTGTATCAGCCACTTTATTCTGCTTTCCAGGCCTGTAGAGGATGTAGTAAGAATAGCATGCGAGTTCGAGGCGCCATCGCTGTACTTTTTTCGTTTTTTACTTTGCTTTTGTGGCTCGAACATGAACGGCACAGAACCCTGATCCTCTATTATTTTAAAATGGCAAGCCATCAAATCCTCCCCTTTCTTAGTACCCCCCCTCCCTCCCCCCACTATAGCATACTCTTCCTTCTCCACACACGGACGTCCAAGCTCACTTTGAGAAAGTTTCTGGGAAACTTTCTCGGAAGAAGGCTACTGGACGCCCAGCCTGCGAGAGAACTTCAGAAATAGCATACTCAGAAGCATGATTGGCTCCGTACCATGATAGTTTTCACTGTGCACTTTGAAATTTCAGCCTTGAAACTTTCAAAATCTGATATGACCTCCGGGGAAAGGGGGAATGTTTTCGATTCCAACAGACACCTAACGTTACCCGAATAATTAGGGACCCATTTGCATAATGAGCAAACATTTCGATTAAACTTTCCAATTCATTTTGGTTTTTAGGCGGGGGTAAATCGCGTAATGGCCTCAAATGACCAGGATCCGGGGAAATAGTTTTATCTTCAATTTTATAACGTAACAGAGTAATTGAAGTTAGGGCGTATATTTGTTTTTTCTTGATTGATTGTGAAGCCGTATTTCTAAACCGCATCTATGAATATTATCAAGCTGGGATCGTGCTCATCTTGACTCCCCCCCCCCCCTCCCCCACAAACCGTTACGTTATTTAAATAAGCGTACGTTTTCTCTAGCTCCCCTTCAGAGATGACGTCACGATAACACGCTTGTCACTGTTTTGTACACAATGCCCTTGCATTGCTTTCAAATGTTTAATATAAAAGCATTAAACAGAAGAAAATTTTAAGACTCATAAAATCCATCGAAATTTCAGTCAGATTATTTTGCCCATATGTGCTATATTTTGCCCAAATTTTCCTTGGAACCCCTACATTGAGACCGAATAGAGAAGGTAATATACTAGGAACAGGGTCGTTAATGGGATCATGGTCATGGGATGACCAGTGAACTGGTGTAGATTTAAACATTTTTCTTATACCGGACTCCAAGTAAGTACTCCCTACATTATCAATTTATTTCCATCAAGGACACTTAACTATAAACATACGAGTATTGAATATCCAAAAATAACCTTCTTTCTTGGTCTCTGACCCTTAAACAACGATCTCGGTTTCATAAAACTATCCTGGAGTTATACCGTTTAGTTTAGGCCAATCGCCTTGAAGCTTTCCTTGAAAAATTGAAACAGAATTGATTCACGGCCAAGTTGATGGTGTTTCTTTCAGTTCAAACTTCAAGGAAAGTATACCATTCTATTGAACGCTTTCGAGCTTCGGCGTTTTGAACCAACTCATATTAATTTCCGCGATGAAAGATTCGTAGCCCTATTCCTTTGACGTATATATTTCAATTTCCAACGTCAATTATACTTTCTCTTGCTCCATCTTTCACAAAATTGGTTTCTTGGCTGTAACGCCTTTTCCAGTTACCGGTGCAATAAATAACAACTAATTTCTCCCCAGTTTTTTACACAACCCCCCCCCCATTCCATCGATTTATTCTGGAGTCGAACTGGCTAAAAACACGATATATCGCTCCGGAGTCTAATAATTTATTTTCCGAGGCACATCGCTCCATCGTGAAGGCCCGCGAACGCCTCCGGAGAAACTCGCCCGTCACAAAGTATTGAGGAAGCGACTTGATTTCAAACTGACGGCTCTTGTTACGGAAACTTTTTATTTCTTTGCCTTTTAGGACGAGACCCAAAGCTTATGCCGCCCTTCCAACCACTGAGGGAATAAAAGTTATGGTTTTTCTTCGGTAGCTGCTCAATCCTCCTCTTGAACCTTTCCAGCCACCCCCCCCCCCCCCCTCCCGCCTCTAAAAAATAAGCCAGTTTGAAAAGTTGGTCTGGTCATTTACAATGGCTTGTTTCAACAAGTTGGAACAGGATTTGATCACTTTGTTAGTCTACGACTGGTATGAAATCAAGTCATCATTGTTAAAACTACTCCAGGGATCGTGGAATTTCTTCAAAATCATGGTTATTTTTTAATGATCTAGTTATTTACTAAATTGTATCATTATTCTGCATTCAAACAGGAACATACCTCTTGAATTTCCGACTCATAACCTTGAATTTGGTCTCCTGTAGTCTATAAAGAGATAAATATATCTACAATCTCCGCTCTAGAGGCATTTAAATTAAATCAATATAATTAATATAACAATGGTAATTATACCATTCCAGGCAACAGCAATGCTGGAGAGTTTGAACAGGTTGTTTGTGTAATACCTCCCACCCTCACATTTCTGGCAATACGGAGGTGGACACCTCGATCCACAAATTAATTCAACCCAAATTCTTATATTAGGGTACAATTATTAATGTGCGTGGTTTGACACTAAGTGTGGAGAATTTTTTGTTGTCTTCGTGAAATGGGAGAAATAGGTAAATTATTTATTTATAGTGTAATTTTATAGGGTTGTCGGGAATTTTGGCTGGCGGTGTATTGTACAGAAGGTAGGCAAGTCTCTGAAATGTCTACAGAAAAATCAGGTTCCGTGAGATTTGTTTGTCGAGCCAGACAGTATCACTGTACGGAGAGGATGGAATTAACTGTTGATTTCATGTACCTGCCTATGTATCTGATTTGATTTACATACCTACCTGTAGGTTTTATTGAAAATTCTTACTGAAATCAAACTTGCAATTCTGGTATATTTCATTCGAGAGGCTTGAGGCGAGATGTGAACCTTTTAGCAGTGAATTTAACTCTTTCTCGCCTACGAAAAGGTTAGGCAAACAATCAACCAAAGTTCACAGAACTTAATACGAGATGAATGCCGCATGCCTATGAATGAATGTGTTTCAGGCGAGAGGCTGCCGCCATGATTATTGTTGAGCTCTGACCTCTTATGCTAGGTTGTACGTTTTGTCATGCTCGTGGCGTGAAAAGTATCTCATTAATTTACCGAAACTTGAAACCATAAATTATTATTACTTATTATTATTATTATCGAATGTTGGAATGAGGGACATTTTTGAATTCTTGGTTATTGGATTGATACCGAAACAGTTCCGAAATATTAAAGACGCTCAACATTGACGAAAATCAATTACGTATGAATTGATAACTCACAATGGCTGCGAAGGGGGGATGTTGGGAAGCTCGAAGTACATTGTGCAGTATAATAACGGGTGAGGAACAGAGACATCTGTGAGAATCGGCGGCGAACTACGGGAGGCGGTCGAGCAGTGCGACGGGCAGCGCTGCCGTTCGTGTTCCCGGAAAACTACTCAGCTCCCGCCGCATCCGTCACGCTTTTCCGGGCGGTTCGGACGACCGAGGAATCTGGATTTGGTTGCGGTAAGAGCCGCTAGATGGGATCTACAGGAGTTTCTGGTTCCACCGGGTCTGGAACCCTGACAAATATCGGGAACTCGAATCGACCAAAATCTGGCTTACGCTTACGCTTATCGGTTCATCTATTCAGTGAATAGCCAGATTAATCTGAGTGTCCCAAGTCGGAGGCGGCACTAGCAGCTAGGGTTGCCGGGTTCTCTTGGTCCATGTACCCAGCGCCGGATTTAGGTTTGTTGCGGCCCTGGGCCTATATCTGTAAGCGGCCCCCTGGGTATAATAAATTCAATTATTTTATTATTAGTTTATTTTATAATAAATAATCATTAATATTCTTGAATTTTACAAATTAGCTTTTCTTGCTTTGTGAGACAAAAATTCTACAATTAATTCATCAAAATCTAACGATTTAAAAAGCTCCGTTGGCTACAAAACTAGCTAAGCTGGAGAGCCTTGAATCTGAGCAAGTATTTCCCAAGTAATTGAGAATTCTTTTCAAAATGCTGAACGATCTTTCGCCAGATGCTTTTGATGTCCATATATGACCCCATATTTCTTTCGTTCAAAACCCTATATGTCAAAATAACATGTACTAGCCGTTGTATACATGTATGCGTTTCGTAAGCCAGATTTTTTATTGATATCCTTAATTTAAAAAATCCAAAAAAAAGCTCAGCCTTGCGGCCCCCTGAGGCTTGCGGCCCTGGGCCGCGGCCCAGTGGTAAATCCGCCGCTGCATGTACCTGTAATACATTATGGCAAAAACTGAGGAAAAATAAATCCTAGTATTCCCTTAGAAATAATATAGGTACTATTCCCTTTGAAATTATAGTATCCAAAAATAATGAATATTCGTGACTCCAAGTTGGGTCACGAACCTCCAACCAAAGTGAAAATGTGTGCAATAATGGGTAATCATTTCAAAATACAATGACTACCTACAAAATACAAATGAATTAGCGTTCAACGTAAATTTTCAAATACAAAGATTTTTTGATTCTCAAAAGTGAAAAGAATTATGTAAACGACGTCATGAGTATCAAGGAACTTGATAAGTGACATTTTAGTTTTTAGCCACAGTTTTGCTATTTACCTGTAGGTTGGTATAACTTTACTGGTGGGAGCACGAGGGGAGTTATTGACCATAGAAAAAAGTGATCCACGCAGAAGGGGACAAGTGAGTTCTGCGTGGATCACTGTTTTAGCGAATTTTCAAAGAAAATGAAGCTATTGCAATGGCTTCGAAATTTAAATAATATAAATTTTTGGAAATTTTCTTCATAGAAATCCGTTTCAGACCATTCTAAAACGATTCCTGAAATTTAACACTTTTTTATATGTAGGTATATATATATATATATATATATATATATATATGTGTCACTCCAGACGATAACTCTCGATAGAATTGAGATAAACAGCTCAAATTTGCACAAAAAATCTATCTTGGCAATCGAAAGGCTAAGTTCGAAGATGGGCGAAATTGGCCTACTCTAAGGAGGGTTTTGGCGCATTTAAAGTGCGCAAAAATTACCCAAAAATCCCCAAAATGTTATTTTCCAACAAGTGACCCCTCATTTTAAAGGTTTTTGCACGCTGAACACGATGGTGGAATCGGATTTTAGATATCTTGATCCGTTCTCAAATTAGAGCATTTAAAGTGCGCAAAAATTACCCAAAAATCCCCAAAATGTTATTTTCTAACAAGTGACCCCTCATTTTAAAGGTTTTTGCACGCTGAACACGATGGTGAAATCGGATTTTAGATATCTAAATCCGTTCTTAAATTAGAGCATTTAAAGTGCGCAAAAATTACCCAAAACTAGGATAATCTTTAAACTCTTACCCCCCCCCCCCCCCCCACCCCCTTAGAGTGGTCAGATTGAAAAATGTGAGAAGTATTAATTGAAGACGAGAGTTCGAAGCAAAACAAAACCATAGCCATTAATTCGAATATTTCTTTGAAAAATTCGCTCATTAAGTCATGCTGCATGACTGGTTTTTTTTTTTTTTTTGTGATCGGTACCCAACTTCAACCCCCCCCCCCCCCCCCCAGGAAAGCCCTAAAACGAGTACTGGAGCGGGCCGGCAATTAGTTTCATAAATATGCGGATGATCTCAGAAAATAAGAGCAAAATCGAATTTTAAATGAGAATCTGTGTGTATGGCAAGGATCTGCGGGAAATTTATTCAAGTTCAAAAATACCCATCAACAAAATCGAAAAATAACCGTATGGCCGTAAGTACCTACTCCGGGTTTTCCAAGAAAATCCTTGAGTTTGGAATCAATTTAAAAACGTAAAAAAACATAGGTACCTACCCTTTTATTGAAAGTTTTCGAACTAGGGCGTTCTTAAAATGTTAACCCTTATGTTTCACCCCTTGGGGATGGCTGTAACAGACCAAACAAACCCAAAATATGCCCTACAAACCAAATTTCATGAATTTCGGTTCATGTTAACTAAGGTAAGTGCGAAGTAAGGTGGACAGACAGAACTTTTTCAATTCCATTTTCGGATTCTTCTCACCTCGACACGGAAACGATCAATTTTTGAAGAGGGGGATTGTTACTGTTTTTTTTCATGAACGATTCCAAGGGTTCATTACTGAAAACAAACCAATTCGATGCCTTCCAGCGAACCTTTGAAGAAAATAAACTATTGCAATAGGTCCAAAATTTGTAGTATTAATGTACATAAAGATTTAAATATGTTTGATACACAACCGTTTCAGACCTAAATGCGATCGAATAGGTTGTACATGATTTTGAAAGACACTGGTAAAGTGACGTCATCCAAGGAACCATCGCCGGTATGCAAATGAAAATGAATGGTCCAAGCAAATCACGTGTTTACCTGCTAAAAGCCTCTCGAAAAATCAAGACAGCATTTTCCCCTATGATTGAACCCTACTTTTCTCATTCAATATCTCCACCATGATAATAAAAATAATTTATTGCAATTTCGTGCAAAACGTTGTGGGTTGATTGTCACCCCGTGAAACTCAACACTAAACGCTGTTTTAAGGCATAATCGACAAACATTTTTCCTGACAGCTCTCAAACCGTCACAAGCATTCATACTGAGATGACAGGCCGTGAACACTCCTTGGTAGCATAATAAAATAACCGTTAAATAGCCGTTTTCATGGTTACGACTGACATGTCCGTAGTCGAGTTTGATCTTCCGGAATTTTGGTTTATTATCTTCAGTAAAGAACCTTTGGAACCCTTCACCCAAAATTTGATGGTTTACGTTTCAAGGTACGTAGGATCCGAAAATGCAATTTAAAAAAATCTGTCTATACACCGTACTTCGCACTTTCCTTAGTTAGACATTTGGTCTGTAGGTCCTATTTGGGGTCTAGTTGGTCCGCGAAGCTCGGCGTTAATGTCAGTAATCTCTATGGGGTGAAAAATAGGGGTTGAAATCTCCAGGACGCCGTTACCTCGAATTAATTCACGTTTTTAAATAGTTCTTGAACTTGGGAGTTTTTTGAGACCACCCGGAGCATTGTACGTTCAGCCATTCGTTCACAGTAAGGCCCCGAAGTTTGTATCGACAGGCTTCGTCAACAGGAGGGTGAATCAAATTGTATACATTCAGCCCAGATACCATCGCTAGGGAGCACCTGATTATAATCACGGATGGCTGTATGAAGTCGAGCTGGTTGTTCTGTGATATTAATTACTCCATTTGAAAAATGATGGCTCTTTTGGATTTTGTTGATAGGCGCGTTTGCAACATGAACAAACGTTGAAGTATTATTGGTTAAATTATTACACAACGGTACATTATTACACACAGTAAATTATTACACAACGGTTTATTATACTATCTACGCAGAAATGAATCCATACAGGTAAATAATAAACCGCTGTGTAATAATTTGCAGCGTTTTTATCTTTGATCGTCTGTAAGAACTAAGAACCCGCCAACGAGCCGGGTTATTGTGATCGTCGGTGGTGGGGGGGGGGGGGGTCTTTCAAAAGCGACTTCTAGCCGTGAACCACTGAAAGTAGTTTAGTTCTCTCGGGTACCGCTAGGATGAGCGCGGACCCGTTCATCCGGCTCTGGAGTTTCCTTGTGGAGGATCCGCAGTATTATTTGACCTTAGAGGTTACAATGTCAAAATATCGATGCCGAGAGGGAGGCTCTCACCTCCGTCTCTCCTCCTTCCCTACTGCAGATGAAAACGCCCCTTCCGACCCAGCATGCAAAATAGAAGAGATTTTTCGACACGTATCAGACCTACTGCAAATTAAACATACTCTTTACCTACTTACTTTTCATTAGTTTAAAATTTTCATTTATGAACCTCTTTCAAAACAACACTGGTAAAGAGCAACTTTGGTTTTTTTTATTTTCAATTATCGACCTTTAGAATCCCTCTTAAAATTTTATCTGTGGTTGCTGATGGGATGACCCTGTCAGCATTCACCGGTGAAACAACTTGGGAAACAAAATTGTATGGTTTACGTTTCAAGTGAGGTACCTACCTATACGTAGACACCGAAAATGGAATAAAAAACCATCTGTCCATCCGCTGTAATTGGCACTTTTATTAATTACCTTCCATGAGCCAAAATTAATTAATTCGGGTTGTAGGTCCCATTTAGGGTATAGTACGAAAAAATAGTGATCCACGCAAAGGAGCATCTATACAGAAAAATAATAAACCGTTGTATAATAATTTGCAGCATTTTCTTTTTCGACTTTCTATTTGTATTAGGTACCTATATGTAATTACAGTAGAAGTCACTAATAGTGATCGAATTGGGACTGACTGGAAAAAATCACTATACTCGACCAATCTCTATAACCGACTTCTCCTGTATATACTTTGTGGCGATTTTAGCAATTTTTACCAATACTGGCGAATTGTTACCCCCCCCCCGCCAATTCACCTCCTTTTGATTAATTTTTTTCTTTGAGTAAAATTTTTATTAAAACCGATAAGCCTGTCTTCTGTTTTGCGTCAATGCCACTTCTGGTGAGTATTATACTAATCAACTTCCAGCCATTTTTACCTATTTTGTCTACTTTTTACCCCTAAGCACTCAAAAACTGACTACTATAACCGAACTTTTTGATCACTGTAACTGGCCAATTCCCTGTGTGTTTACATACGGCCGATCGGGACCTGACTGTTCCTGTCCTTATATCCGACTTATTCCTTTAACCGCCTTTACACTAAGCGACTTCTATTTATTTATTTTATTTATTTATTTATTTAACTTTTATTATGCTTCAGACTAGTTAGTCTACAGTGCATACAAGAACAACTTTAAAACATGTTAAACATCAGTATAAAATGGCATGTGTAGGTAATTCACATATTTTGTAAATATCTATCAGGAAGCGATGGGGAAAAAATGAGTAAATGAGTAATATAATCAAATATGCAGGTATGAAACAAAAGTAAAAGAAAAGAAAACCTCCTAAGAGTCACTAAGGTGCTTCCTTATTGCCTTACTTCTGCTGTATAAGTGATATTACCTAGGTACTACTGATTTCGAAATTAAAATCATAATGAAAAGAGGCTATCCTAGTCCGTGGATTTATGGGGGAGTGTTTGGTGGGGGGAGGGGGGGGTGTTGTCCCCGTTTATTTTATTTTTAGTTCGCGTGTGCGTTATTTACTTCCTTGGTAGTAGGGCGAACCAGTATACGTAATGCTAAACGTGGATGGGCGTGATGAGCATTTCTGACATAATTATTGCACCGCTTAGTGGGTATCTCAAGGGAAGAAACATGGTCTTAAGTCAGAAGGACAGAATGACGTTACCCAAGAACGTTGTTCAGAAACTCAGAGCCGATGTTCATCACGATCCGCGGGAAGGTGATACGCACCCCAGACGACCTGAAACTCTGATGCTGATGATCCCGAAAATGTTATTCTGTTTATTAATTTTTCAAAAATTATTCTCCTGTTTCCATTTTTCAGTAATTATTCTCCTGTTTTGGTTTATTATTTTCAATAATGAACCATTGGAATCGAGCATGAAAAAAAAAATTCTTACCCCCCCCCCCCTCAAAATTTGATGGTTTACGTTTCAAGGTATGTAGAATCCAAAACTGCAATAAAAATATTTCTGTCTGTCCGCCGTACGCCGTACGGGCCACTTTTCTTAGTTACCTACCATGAAAGAAAATTTATGAAATTCGGGTTATAGGTTCCGTTCGCTGTCTAGTTGGTCCTCGAAGCTCGACGTTACTGTGAGTCATCTCTAAGGGGTTCAAAATAGGGGTTGAAATTTTCAAAACGCCTATACCATTTTTTTACGTGAATATTTTTACGGTTTTAAATAGTTCTTGAACTTGCGAGTTTTTTAAGACCATCCGGAGCGTCGTACGTCCAGCCGTTCGTTCACAGTAAGGCCCCGAAGTTTGCACCGACAGGCTTTCGACTCCAGTGTGAATGAAATTGTATACAATTCATCTCGTAACCAGAGATGCGCCCACAATAGGAAATTTGGCGGAGATGAAATCATTGCTAGGGATCACCTGATTATATTGGCGGAGTATGAAGTCGAGTTGGTTGTTCTGTGATATTAGGTATTTCATTTGAAAAATGATGGCTCTTTTGGAGTTGTTGGTAGGTAGTGAAACTTGAACAAACGTTGAAGTATTATTGATGGGTAAATTATTACTACGGTAAATCATTACTCAACGGTAAATTATTACACAACGGTTCATTATACCATCTACGTAGAAGGGGCTGGAGTTTGTTGGTAGGTACTTTCGCAACTTTTTTCACTCCTCATCAACAATTTCTTTTCAGAACTTCATTATGTGTGTTTCTTTTTGTTAGGTACTGTTTGTCATCGGCAGAATTATTTTAGCAACATTTAACTCGTGATTTAGGTAGGTACCTAGTAACGAGTACGGGGTTAGGTACTAACCTACGGAGGGTCTGCGATCTACATAATATGTATAGAATAGTACATATATTATCATATTCTATAGACGGGTTATCTATACATAGAGCTGTGATCTGTAACGGAAGGGTATTCTATACAAAATAATAAACCGTTGTGCAGGGATTTGCAGCGTTTTTTGCATTCGGCTTGCCCGTATTGCAAATAAATAAATAAGTACTGACGCATACAGCGTGGCAGCGATCTGACGTCGTGAAGGCAGCAATCCATGCATTATGTAGGTTCAGGAATCAATGAAATGTCTTACCGATGATAACTCGCCAACTGATGGATACATAGGACAAGTATCAACCTGGACAGTCTCCTCGTAATTCCTCTGTCTCCTTGAGTATCAATCCTCTGTCTCCTTGTAATTTTATGCTTGATTGCAAATTTTTCCGAAAACGCGGTTGTTTATGTAAAGGGGATGTGGTGATCCGCTCAGCAACCATTTACGTGGTCACCTGATATTTTAATGCTTTGTCTTCCGGTTTTCGTGTCCGCTCAATGCGAGGTTGTGACCTTTTGACCGACATTGCTACCTTGTCCCGACGGCCGGGATAGTCGGGAACTGAGGAATGGGAGAAGCTGGCCGGCCGGCCATTTGTATATGTATGGCTGGGATGACCCATATTTTCTCACATTTTGTTTCCTCTTATTGTTATCATAATTAGTTGAGCATTTAGAAAAGTTGTAGACATTCCAATTCTGCATTGAATGGGACTAACTTTTACTCTAAAATGATGGGGAAACTATTGGTAACTGTGTTTGCCCGTGTTTTGGGCTTTTTATCAATTGTGGTAGGTACATAACTTTCCGGGAACTTTGAACAGTCGTCAAATTAATGTTCGCTCATTCAAGAGCTTGAGTTGATCTCGTTACACGCAGAGTTGTCTACAACATTTCTAGTGCTCACGTTCAGTTCGTTTCCTAAGGCCGGCAAGGTGACAACCTCGTTTCATAAAGTTGTTGGAGTTCCAATTTCAGAGGTGGGATATGAGGGATCCGAACTCAACCAATTGGAAATAGGCGATTTATAGTAGCAGATACATAATATATTATCTTTTATATAGAAATTTTTGTTACAAAATCACCCGGTGTCAATTCTTTTACAAAAATCTACGAGGATTTCAAAACTGGAAATTCGACTATTAGAAAAAACTAGGTATATTTGTTTATAGTAGGTAGGTAACTAAAGTGGCTAAAATATAATATTTTTATAATAATTAACTAAAATGATAACAGTACCTATATAGTTTTATAGAATGTAAACTATTTTATAGTTTGTATAACATCTTATGTTTTTCAGTCGTATGAATCTTCCAAGACGTACGCTATGTATATGCTGATACACGTTATTATCACTGATACGTAGAACATCCGGCTTACAATATTACCTACCGACCTTCTATTTACTGAAGTACATAGTCGTTTCGCTGAATATTTTTGACTTTATTGAAACACTTCAAAAGAAAGTTATTACACAAAATAAATGTTTCAAAAGTATACGGCAATGTAAAAAGTTTGACAAAATGTAAAGTTAGCACGGGCAATAATTAAAATCTGGAAGTGGTTCAAAATCCATTTAGAGGTTTGATTTCGAACCCATGAAATGCCCCTTAGAATTTACACGGTCTAAATAAGCCCAAAGAAAATTTTGAAAAATGGAAGCACTTTTTTTCACTTAGCGACGTGGGGAAAGGGTGAAAACGCGAGATGCAGAAAACCAGAGCAGGATATATGGACTCGTGAGGGCTGGTGGATGGCTGGGGCCTTGTGAGGTTCATAGTGGCTGGGAGTCCCGAACCGCCTTCCAGTAAAAATATCGCCTCGTCCGACATCAATTCTTTAAACCTTTCGGGAACGCGAAACCGGGAGCGTTATTAGACCGAGCTGAATCCATTGACCTGAAAAAAAAAATGGTAGAGCGCGGTTCTCTTCCTCTTCCATGTATCCCCCGGATCGATATATCGCGACACAATATTGGTACTTGTAGTTAATGTATTCGTTTTTGGAATCGGCAAATAGATGGCATAACTCACTATGGGTGGATTGCGATTACGATGAGAAGGAAATGTGGATAGATAGGTACCTCCTACATGATATGAAAACGGAAATGAAATCGGCTATCCTATCAGGATCATTTGGCCAAAGGCTACACATAGCCTACACCGCTATGGGTTGGGAAAACAGGAGTCACAAATTTTGACGAAATGCTATTATTATGTTGTGCAATAATTGTAATATTATTGTAATATTGTTTGAATGATGAGCTATTCTTATAGAAATCGTCACGTTGACTTATACCTCATGTTTTTATACCTGAAATCAGTTAGGTGCCTATTTTAGGTGCCAGCAAAAAAAACGTTTTTTGGCGTTCTTGGATATCATTGTTAAACCTTCATGATTACTATCCTCCTGTTCATTGCAGGTAGCATATTTACTGTCTCCATAAAACTAAGTAATATCAAAGTGGTACCACTCAATTGTTTCTTAAATATAAACGTCATAGAAGTCTACTGGAGAATTGTTCTTGCTTTTCCCGAACATACGAATCTTTTAAGATGGATAACTGGGAAGTTAGCGACAACACCACTAATTACGCAGCTTCTCCGACGTATTATATTTTATTATCACGGCAGCTCTCCGAAATATATATAATTGATTACCACGGCAGCTCTCTTGTGATGTGTTATTTACATAAATTCGAGTTCGAACCATCAGTTTCTGTATTCAAAATAATGTATTACGAGCAAAATAATTTCTAAAATTCGTGTAAGTACCAAATACAAATTGTGAACTCTGCTTTAGCTTATTTGTTCAGACGATTTGCTAAAAGATGACTTTCTACTTGGGTGGAATGTGAAGGAGGTTAAATTTTGCTTTATTCTCCAGTAGTTGGCCAGAAAAGGAGGGGTTTTATCGTTCACTGATACTCATAACAGTCACTTACAGTTATTATCACCTGTCACGGCTATTTTTCACGACAGGCCGTTGAAAAGTGACGTCAATCGATATCATTTCAGAGTGGTCCGAAGATTAAAGTTGAAAGCGAAGTAAGGAGGGGGGAAAAAGAACAAAAAAAAAACAAAAAAAATCGGAGTGTGAGGTAGAAAGGTTGTTTATCTACCAGTCGGTATACAAAGTTTTCGACAGGAGGCTCCGGGCTGACGATGGGGGCAGATCGCGATGGAGGCGGCTGAGGGCGGCGGACCAGCCATATTCGCCCTCCTCGTCCACAACACTTCTAGCATTGATTTCATAGAACGAGGCGAAGGGCAACCTACAGAAAAACAGCCAACCGTGAGGGGGTTTTTCTCTATTTCTTCCCCTCTTCCATTTCTCTCTCGTGTTTCTCATCCTCTCGTTATTGGGTCGTTCCAAGGTCGATTAGGGTTCCCGGCCAGCTGGCAAGGAACAATATTCAAGGAGGAGGAATCCTTGGAGCAGCTGGAGGTCTCTCGAGCTCACTGTTGGGATGATTTGTAAAGATTTGCTTCTCTTTCATACCGCTCGCTTGAAATCAACTGAATAAAACTGTGCCGATTTTCCGCGCTATATTCCAGCCCTTCATCTTTGATAGTAATATATACGAATTTCCCCCTCGCCATTTTCTACATTTCATCACTCAGCAAGAACCACTTTAGCTTCCTGAATCTCAAAAAATCGTTGAAGGTATATAAAACTTGTGAAAAACGCCGCATCGAGCAGCATGATCCACATTAGCGAACTATCGAACATTTTTCATGGTTTCGTCCAGTATTTGAATCCTTTTGAATTCAAATATTGAATTTGAAGAATTTGAATCTGAAATTTTCCCTTAATGTTCTTGTAATTTAACATTTTTGTGTGATACATCAATACAGCCGTACCTCATTTTTTGTAAATGTTACTCGATTTATTCAAATTTCGGGCCAATTTGGTTTTTAAATAGGAAAACATTCAAATTTTTATCTCTTCAAAGAAAAAATATGCGTAGCTATTGAAACAGTATACTTCTGTCTCGAGTCACCATCCTGTACCATATGAGTAAGGTTAATTTGAGGTGGTTTCCAATGATTTATTGAGATATATTTGCCGATTTATAACATTTTTTGACCCACAGTCTGATCCAATTTTACACAGCTTTGACGAATTGTTGCTGTGTTAGAATGTAGGATCCATTCGGAAGTAGCTGAGAAAAAAAAAACGCTGGAAATTCTTCCACAGTGGTTTATTAAATACTACCTGCATAGTCCAGCAGCATCATGCTCATCATGATCATTGATCTGCCCTCAATACCTTTGAAATGTTCTCAACTATACCTACGACAGATCGGTGTTATTAAGGAGCGGAAATGTAGAGAGTATGAAGAGGTGAGGCCCAAATAGTCAAATTCCCTTGAAACCCAACGATTAGTTTCGCTTGTAGGTAATGACTTCGTAAGTGCGCTTACGTTCTATGCGCAGTAAAATACTTCTCTGAAAAGCTAGTCAAAAACATCTACCAACATTATTCGAGTCAATCTTACAATATAGTATAATTGTAATTTGCGGTGGAACATTTAAGCATTTAATATTGAAAAAGTGTTTAAAATTTAAAAAAAAAAAACTTAAAATACTGTTCGGCAAGCCTAGATGTTATGTAACCTAAACCTTATTTGAGGAACTAAACTTAGCCACTATTCACCAGCTTTATTCGGAAAATATGCCAGCCGTAGTAAAAAAAAAAAAAAAGATCTATTTTACACAGACGTAAGACAACGCAAGCCTAACGTAAAACTTCCGAAAGTCCGTCATTAATACGCACAGATGACTAGGTACTTAGTGCAGAGGCATGCAGATAATAAATACAGAATTCGACAACATAAACGTCTTATTAAACATAAAAAATAATAAGAAACTGAAGGAAAACATAGTAGAATTCATAATGAGCGAACCTTTTGATTATTTTGCCGCTTAAAAGGTGCTATCAAAAATAATTATATTTTCATATTTAAATTACCTACTGAAGTATACCAGTAGGCATGTATACTATGTTAAAAAACGCTATAAATTTTTACGGAACGGTTTATTATTTACCTGTATAGATGTTCCTTCTGCGTAGATCACTGTTTTCTGTGGTCAGTACCCTCGAGCTCCCCCCAGGAAATCCCAAAATGAAGTACTGGAGCCGGCCCAGGAATTGAAGTTTCATACACAAATGCGCGGGATTCAATAATTCAATCATTACTTATTTGTAGTTATCCATGAAGCATAAGGTAAATAATAAACCGTTGTGTAATAATTTACCTGTATATTTGCTCTTTCTGCGTAGATAGTATAATAAACCGCTGTGTAATAATTTACCGTTGTGTGATAATTTACCAAATAATACTTCAACGTTTGTTCAAGTAGCAAAAGTAACAATAAAATCAAAAAGAGCCATCATTTTTCAAATGGAATAATATCACAGAACAACCAACTCGACTTACACTGCCATCCGTGATTATAATCAGGTGCTCCCTATAGGGATGATGCCTGGGCCGGATTTATACCGTTTGATTGACGATCAGCTGTTCGGTGCAAACAAACTGCTGGTTCGGGTGGTCTAAAAAAATTGTTTAGTTCAATATCAATTTAAAAACGTTAAAAAAACCGTGCCCTTCTGTTGAATGTTTTCGAGCTACGGCGTTCGGGAAATTTCAACCCCTATTTTTCACCCCTTAGAGATGACTCACAGTAACGCCGAGCTTCGCGGGCCAACTAGACCCTAAACGGGACCTACAAAACCAAATTTCATTAATTTCGGTTCACGGTAACTAAGAAAGTGCTAAGTAGGGCGTACGGCGGACATACAGAAATTTTGTTATTGCTTTTTCGGATTCTACGTACCTTGAAACCTAAACCATCAAATTGCGGGGGGGGGGGGGGTTAAATTTTTGTTTTTTCATGCTCGATTCCAAAGGTTCATTAGTGAAAATAGTAAACCATCAAACCGCGCTGGGCCACAGTGTCACACCTGTTCCAGCAGGGACCGTGTTCCAGCACGGTCGTCAGACCTGTAACCAAGAACTAAGAAATAACAACTACCTAATATTCATTTTATATTGATATAATATTGTATTATTTGTATGAAGTATGATGACAATAAATGCATTAATTCTTTCACTTCTGCAAACATTTCCATCTGAAACGTTAATTCGTGACTCGGTGTAGGTTGGGTGGTTGGGGAGGTTGGGGGGTCCATTTATGAGTTCACGAATTTCTCAATTTGGTTCCAGGTCAACGTCGGTGTTTTAAAGGATGAAAATCGCTAAAATCGTCAGAGTTAGGTTACAGTCACCAGCAGTGGAAATTCGCTCATGTGGTTAAATCCATTTAATGCACGACTGAATTTTTTTTTTTTTTAAATATATATATATACAATCTCCAATTAAGAGACTTCTAAATTCTTCAGCTGATTATCTAGGGTAGGCAGTTAGAGTTATTCTTCGAAATTCGTCTGTGAACAGCACCTAGTTATGAGCGTGGAATGATTAGATGCCCCGTCGATACGTTGAGGTTGATTCGGGAGGGGCAATTTGCTCAGAAATGGTTCATTTTCACCCCCGGGAACACGTTGCCGGCGAGAGTTCCCGGAGGGCGAATAACTGAAAATATATGTCGACCCTTTTTCACCGAAACACGTTCTTATCACTTCGTTCCGAGAGGGCGCCTGATCGAATTTCGGACAACTGAGCCCGCGGGTTAGCAGACTATCGTTATAACTGACGCAGATATAGGTCAGCCCTGCTCCGCGGGAAGCGGGGATTTAATTCGAAGCAATCTTGCGATATTTAGATTTTTTAAAGTAGAGGTTAGCTTCACTAACGCTACAGCACGTTGAGAACAAAGAGGATTCAAAACGGGTTCAAGCCAGTATTTCTTCATGTGTAGGCACTTGATTACGCTTTTCTAATACCGAACTTGAAAATAAAATCCTACTCACAGTTTTTGACGCTTTCTATTCCAGGATCCTCTTTTATGATTGCTGGGTGAGTGAGCGTGTCAGTACTGCCAGCATGTTCGAGCGCAATTTTCCCCAATATTCATAAAAGACCTTGGATAGGTCGATGAAAGATCTACAAGCTGTTACGCCACAAAAGCCAAGATTTTAATTTCAGCTGCACTATTATTTCTCCAAGAGCCATTTGCTAACATTTACGAGTACCTATACCGCAGGTAGATACTTGTCAGAATCAGGATAACACAGGGACAGGTACATGGAGCACTTTTGGAGTGTCAGCTGGTGTAATTGCGGTTAAATAATCATTTTACTCGAACTTACACGCCTAATTTTGATCGCCTAAATTGTTCTGAGAAATTTGCTTGAAGCAATTTAGGAGCGCAATTAATTAACTTATTCCCGTTAGTTCTGGTTGGGTTATAATTACAAATTCGGGTATGATGTGTCAAATTAATACACCTACCTATAATCTTTCCACTGTAAGAAATCCCTTGGTATTTTGTTTTCAATTTTTTTTAATCAGTTTTTTTTTTGGGTGATACGAGACATATACTGTGACATCATCGTCATCGTCATTTTGCGAAATTTGAAGTGAGCTTGAGTTTATTAAGCTGCTGATCGAGCTTTAGTTGATTCCAGTCACTTGGACAGACTCAAACACAGACACGTACATAGTTCGTTAATATGAATGTTAAAGAGAAACAATGTATAGTTGTCACGACGAAGACGGCAGCAACGCGGCACCACCGACGGGGGAAAGTTGCCTCCATCAAGTCCTGAGGCTGGGGAGGCCTTATGAATGTGCAAGGTGGCTCGTTATTGTTCTCGTTTTTGTTATTCTTCAGAAATATAAAATGTTGATTGCGCGTTTTTTTTTTAAATGTATAGTTGTCACTGATGAAGCGAGTTCGTGTTTTGCCTCCGACCCAGTCTTGTGCTTTAACTTCACATTCGGATTCGGTTTAGCAATAGGCAGGTAGGTACCTAATCTGGTGATAGCGGTGGGATTCGAACCCACGCCCTTTCGGACTGCTGCTGCCATCGAAAGGATTTCTGTGTTTTGTTCCTGTCTGATAAACTGTACAAATTTCAGCGGGCCAATCCCAGCGCCCATCGAACCATTTGGCCTCCAAAGCAAACGATTTCCATTGCAGTTGCACTGCTTCTGGAGACCATTTACAAGTCTACAAGTAGCTGCTTGGTCCAGGATAACTCAGGGTAAATGGCGGTTAGGTTGGATTTTAACTAAGCTCGAATGAAATTAGTTCATCGTCTGATAGAGGTGTGTTGTTGTGAATGCAGGAGCCGCTAGAAACGATTAATGCCCGTTGCAACTGTTACAAATGGAATCGTCTCGCGTCTCACAAGAAAACTCAATCAGCCCGCTAAGTTTAATCAGGTAACTGCTTTGCCGCAACCGGAGAAGGGATTCAACTGTTCAAGATGGTAACGACGTTGTTATTGCTGAGGGGGGGGGGGGGGGATCTGTAACGGAGACGGAAATCCATTGTGCAAAGGTCAGGACACCCCGGAGGTCCGTGAACTTTGACCTTTGGCGTACCACATCACTCTTCCTGTATCGAACACCTCATCCGTCTACCCTCCTGCCCCCGATATGCTCAGGATTCGGATCCGGGTTGCGGCTTTTCGCTCAGAATCGTGGCAATCGTTCCATTTCAAATGCTTCAAATAGGCTTAGGCCAGTTGTATAAGACTGGTGGTGGAAGAAATCATAGGAAAGCTGGAAATAGTTTCAATGAGGAGTATCCGTAACCTTTGATTATATTTTTAAATAAAAGTAGGTTCCATTCTAAGAATTCTGAGACCAACCGCACTCTCCTACGATGAATAGTTATTTTTCTGTGATTTTTCAAAGGTTCCCAGCACTCCCAGCACTACACCTGCCTCACAGTGAGTAACGCGGTCCCGCCCTCGCTGGAGGGGTGCAATGACGTCACTCGTGGCCGAAATTTTGAAAGCTCATAGAAAAAGAACTATTCATCGTAGGAGAGTGCGGTTGGTCTCAAAATTGTCAGAACGGAACCTATCTTCATTTGAAAATGGACAAATAATAAAACAGAAGTCATGAGTACTCTCATTCCTTTATTTGACATCTCATTGAAGTATCCTAGGTTTGCACCACCCTCCGCTGCGAGCTTCAAAGAAGGGGGGGGGGGGGTCCAAAAAACCACGAAATTTTCGGACTTTTTCAGATGTTTGCTTATTACCTACTCTCTAAATATGCATCCTACAGTAAAATTCACTCAAACATAAATAATTAAAGGGCATTAAATTGTGCGTCGACTGACTACCCGCAACTAGAATTAGTCCCGGCAGTATGGCAAAAATCAATGGTCAAACAACATTTCAGCTCAATTGGGCGTCGGGAAGTTGGCGAAAAATCGATTACAAGATTTTACCGCCCCAAACAGAGTACCTAGGTTGAATAAAATCCTGTAAAAAATGACGATTTTCCCCAACAGCGCTGAAAAATTTGATATTTACCTACATAGTGAATTTTAAACGTCCGTACCGTCAGAACAGCTGTTCTAAATTAAATTCCTCCTACCTATATCATAAAATTTTTCGAGCATAAAATTAGGTATGCGTTCAGCGAACATCTTACGTGTCGAATTCCCTTATAACAGAAAATCTAAAATTTGAATTTTTTTTCTGGTTGTAAACGACAGAATTTGGCATAATAATTTGTTGGAATTGTTTGTAATTTATTATAATTTGTAGGAGTAAATTTTTTTGTAGGAATACCTATTTCAGTTCTAAGTAATAATTGCAAACATCGAAAAAAGTCCTCCCCCCTCTCCTTCTTCGTTGAACCCTCTTTTGAAGCTCGCTGCGGAGGATGGTGCACACCTAGGAGACTTCAATATTACTGTCAACTAAAGCGATTAAATGAAGCTTTCCTTCAATATTTTCCACCGGCGGTCCCAAAAAGTTATTTTAACTGGTCCGCGTTCCGACTAATTAAGTGCATATTTTGTGTTGTGCCGATTTAGTACAGATCGCAGTTGGTGTTGAGAGTGAGGGCCACCAGCATGATCAGTCACTTCTGTCACCTCTTCATTTTGTTAGAATCCAAGTAATTTCGCCTAATACCTCTATGTCCCTGAAGAGGCCATGGTGCTTGGCAATGCACCAGTGTTTGACGAAATAAAGAGGTAACAGAACCGACTTATCTCATTCCTCATCCGCAACATTAACTATACTAATTACTTTCTTCAGAAATATAAATGAAACAATATGTATTTATTCCAAGTTACTAGGTAACTTGCGTTGATGATAGGTGCAATTAAGGTGGATTCTCCTAATTATTATTGACTAGATTTTTACTTTTAATCAAATACACCTACAAAGACCCCCACTCGAGAAAAAACCAACACCGTTAAAATGTTCATGGAAAAAATGTTCATTGGTATTTACCATGTCATACCTACCTATGCGACCTACTCCAATTGCCAACGTTTCAAGAATGTAGTAATCATATTCGTGTTTTCTGTATCCAGAACGTTTTATTGTTTCTTCTGTACCTATGTCCTTGTATTGCCATTTTTCTGACAATTCTGCCTACCTTGTTTGTCTGGTTTGAGAGTTCTGCTTTAGGCCCTTGGACATTTGGCTAAGGCGCAGAATTCTGAAGAGGTAGCCAATATTAAACTGGGATACGAACATTTGCTCATATGCTCATGCTGCATGTCTGCTTTGTCTTGTGCCCAATTCGTACCCATCAAGTACAATTTGTTTGGCGTCGATGCTGAAAATCGAGCAGAAACTGATAGTTTGACATCAAAGAAGGCTGTACAAATTAAATGACATTGACGGACGTGAACTTGTAGATGTGTAAGGTTCAAGAATCTGGAAGATTTCCAAATCCTTTTCGTCGATTTTTTCTCATTTTAATTGTTCACAAGCCAATATCGCCATTTTCCCCCGCTCCCCGAAAATATCGTTAATCCCGCCTCACTTTACTTAAAAGCCTTGTAAAAGCCGTCGTAAAAGCCCTGTGTTTCATTGCTCGAGCGTCTCTGGGGGAGGGTCCTTCTTCGGGAAGGTGAGGGACTGGAGGGTTTCTAAAGATTTTGGACGGACGCCAATGGCTTTGCTCCCCACCCCAAATACCACCGTCCTCAAAACCTCTTCAATGTGGAGGCTGGAATCAAGGTCAGAGCCTTCGGCCATAGTCTTCCATCCATCCCCTCCAAGACGTCCTTTCCTTTCTTATCATCCCTGCAAAATGGAGTCTGTGAAGGCTGTACAGCATGGGAAAAGGGCATTTCGGCTGGAACAGTAACGAAAGCCGGATTTCAATTGAATAGGCTTATAATTCAATTTAATTTTGATCAAAATACAAACAAAATGTAAATAATAAACCCCCGTATTCTCCCGTATTTTCTAATAAATAAATAATAAATAAACATAGCTAATACTATTTTCGTCAGATCTTATACATCTTATCCATCTTATCCATCTTATACATCTTATACATGTGGTATATACTATGTTGATGCATTATGATGAGTACTGCATTATCATACTATATACACTACCAACACACGCTGTTCTCTTGTGAACCAGTCCACGTTCATTTCACAACAGTAAAATACGCAAAAATTCGCTTAAAAATCCACCTATATCACAATAAAAAATTTTGATCGCTTTATGTGTTCGATTTTCGTAAAACCTGCAGTCCTGAAGAGAAAAACGTGTTATTTTAACCTGTTACTAGAAAGGTGAGTCGCAGTGTCAGTTGAACTCCGTGCAGTACTCTGCAGTACTCTGTCGACATAATGCACCTCGTATAAACGGAGGAAAGTCACAGTCCGACTTTGCAACGTAGCATGGGATTATTTAGGGCCCAAACCACCCTTGTCCTTCAGACTGAAGCTCTCTTCTTTCACCCGTACCAGGTTTTTCGGACAGGAATTTTTGCGTATTTTTCCAGAATTTTTCCCAGTTTGAACAACTTAATTAAGTAAATTGAAAAATTAGGTATCAAATTTTGGGCAAAAATATGATTTGTTATTGAATCATTACTATCCTACCCGAAGTCACCATACTGTACCATTTTATTTGAAGTTTTTTTTAAGCAAATTGAAAATGTTTAACAATTTTCGATCGCCCAAACTGAAAGTTGATCTACATTTTAACATGGAACATGTTTTTACGGGAGTAAACCGGGCTGGAGAACGTCCCGTCCACGTCCGTGTAAACCCTCGGCCCCCTCCCCGTCGCCCGTTCTCCCTCTAACCCACCCCTACCACCCAACTCACCTCCACTCCTACCACACCTTCGCCGAGGAGAGCACGGCCAGACCCCACTCCGCCGAAAACTGCCGCCAAGGGGGATCTACCTACCCGAAAAACGCCGAAAGCAGCTGACGACGTGTATCACATGACATTGCGTTAGGTCGCTGGTCCGAGGCTTGGAAATCCCACGAAGTTTTTTTGCTTCCTCACTGCCGAAGGCAGGGAAGCCTTGGATTCGTGATTGAGTGAAAAAAAGTGCATGTCCTCCAAAATGAAAATTTCCACTACCATTTTCCTTTTCAAACATCGAGGAACATATTTGGTTCCATGTCTGTCTGTGGTAATTCCTTGCAACACCCATAACTACCCGAAATAAAGGTCGAAAGTGGGCTGAAATTTTGGGGGTAGGTGCGAGTTGAGTCACAGATGGTCCCATACCAAAATCATTGAAAAAGTACCGTAACTTTCGTCTGCGCATGTGCAAACGTGAAATAATTGGAACACCCATAAGAACCCTAAATATCGTTGAAATGAGTTCAAACTTGGAGGGTCGGTCAGGAATAATACTTTGGTAGTTCCAAATTAATTTCATTGGAATCGTAACTTTGATCTCCACATGCGCGAACATGAAATGTTGACCATTTCGTTGCTAACTACGCGATAAATAGTCGCAGAGAGCTGAAATTCTGAGGGTATACGCGGGTTGGATCGCAGATGGTCCCGTTTCAAAATCATGAAAATCGTTTAGTCTGCTCATGCGCAAACGTGAAATACTTGGAGTGCCCATAACTACCTCAATTATCGTTGAAAGAAGTTCACATTTGGAGGGTCGATCAGTATAATACTTTGATGGTTCCATTATGAACTTCATTGGAATCTTACTTTAATTTCCCTCTGCGCATGCGCAAACATGAAATGTTGACCGTTTCCCTAAAACGCTTCTAACTACGCGAAAAATAGTCCTAGAGAGATGAAATTTTGAGGGTACACGCGGGTTGGATCGCAGATGGTTCCGTATCAAAACGAACCTACCCAACTAGTCCATACGTTCATGTGATTCAAGTGAGGAAGCTATACTGCCTACTTGAATTGGCAGACGTTTTTCTACATATCTCCATATCCTCTGTTATCATGTACCTATTCGAGAAACATGTTCCATGTTTCCTTGCTTTGATCCTTGATCTAAACTGTTATAATCCGGGGGTCTGGGGGTGTCCCCCAGATTTCATACGACAATAAACGTACCGTCATGGATACAAACCACTGGCGGCAAGACGCCCCTACGGCAACGCTTATTTTTTTTTGTTATTAAAATACATGATAATGGGGACAATGAATCACCCTTGATATATCAGTAAGAGCGAATGGAAACAAATGGATGACTGCTTGTTTTTTTTCTGCTTCGTTACCAATTCAAGACGTAGACCAGTAAGTTTTGATGATGTTAATACCACATTAATTGTTTTCACATACTCCAAAATGTTCAGCATTGAAATTATTAAGAAAAAGCGATGGTAATATCATATTATGAAAGAAGAAACAATGTCTTCACAAATCCAAAGCTTCATATGAAACAAACGGAAAATATGCAGCCGGAGGTGACGATCGTAACAGTTTGTGGCCCTCGCTGTTTTTAGGAAAAATATAGAATTTATAGATGTGTTTGTGAGAAAATTGATGGAAGGGGGGGGGGGGGTCGTGATTCTAGGAAGCTGGACGGAGCGGCGGATGGGGGAGAGGGAGACGTTTTGTTCCATCGATCGAGCCTCCTCCATCCCCCGGGCTCCTCTTTAGGTCGAAGCCGCCCTTGTATTGTGTCTAATTGTGAGGGGCACCCTCAGCCTGCGATTCTTCACTGATACCACCGCCGCATCTGCGAATTGTTGAGTACCCTCACTGAAGCAGCTGGAAGTATCAGAGATATTGCAGGGTCCATATTCGTCTTATTGTGAGAAGCACCTTCAGCCTTCGATTCATCACTGATATGAGCTTCTTTACCCTCACCTCACAGGCGAGTTGAAAAGTACCTACCCCTTTCTTAGGTTCTATCCGCGGACTTGCTGGGTCCGTATTCATCTCACTGTGAGCGGCGCTCTCAGCAGACGATTCATCACTGATATCCTTACCACTGCCTCATCTGCGAATTGTGGAGTACTCTCACTGAAGCACCTCCAGCCTTCAATTCAGCACTGATATGAGCTTCTTTACCCTCACCTCACAGGCGAGTTGAAAAGTACCTACCCCTTTCTTAGGTTCTATCCGCGGACTTGCTGGGTCCGTATTCATCTCACTGTCAGTGGCGCCTATGATCCTTTACTGATACCACCGCCGCATCTGCGAATTGTTGGGTACTCTCACTGAAGCAGCTGGAAGCATCAGAGATATTGCAGGGCCCACATTCGTATGATTGTGAGAAGCACCTTCAGCCTTCGATTCATCACTGATATCAGCTTCTTTACCCTCACCTCACAGGCGATTTGAAAAGTACCTACCCCTTTCTTAGGTTCTATCCGCGGACTTGCTGGGTCCGTATTCATCTCACTGTGAGCGGCGCTCTCAGCAGACGATTCATCACTGATATCCTTACCACTGCCTCATCTGCGAATTGTGGAGTACTCTCACTGAAGCACCTCCAGCCTTCAATTCAGCACTGATATGAGCTTCTTTACCCTCACCTCACAGGCGAGTTGAAAAGCACCTACCCCTTTCTTAGGTTCTCCCCCTTTCTCCAGCTTATTCCCGCCAAAGTACTCGGATTTTGAAGCTGAAACTTGGGATCTACAGGTGTTCCCGAGAGTTATGAATCCGATTCTGAGGTCAAAAGCAGCAAATTCCGCCGTACGTCCATTCCTCATCTCAAATCAATTCAAATGCATTGAATATTGTATCATTTAATGAATTACAAGAGATTCTGAGAGATACGGAAGAAATTCGCAATTACAGGAGGCTGCACAGCCCTTGTCACCTGGGTTTATTATTCTACTGGACATAACTACAGGAATGTTGGCTGTTCATTAATTTTGCTTCCGAGTCTGCGAAGCAGCGGAAGCCTTGTGTTCACTTTCGTGAGCCAAAAAATTTTTGTCTTCAGAAATCAAAATTTCCACTTGCATTTTGCGTTTCAAAGCCTACTGAACAAATTTGGTTCCGTGTCTGTCGGTCTGTGAGTCTGTGAGTCTGTGAGTCTGTGAGTCTGTGAGTCTGTGAGTCTGTGAATCTGTGAGTCTGTGAGTCTGTGAGTCTGTGAGTCTGTCCGCATTTCCTTGTTACAGCCATATCTTCCACGATTTTGAATTGATTCAGCTCAAATTTTGAGGGATGGTGCGGATAAGGCCCCTTGAGGTCCCGTACAAATTTCAACATGATTGATCCAGCGGTACGCCCTGCGCATGCGCTAACGTTAAATTCAACAAACACGCATAACTTTCACAATTTTGATTCAATTTCGCTCAAATTTTCAAGGGTTGTTTGGACAAGGCCTAGTGAGTTCCAGTATGAATTTCAGCATGATCGGACCCTCGGTGCGCTCTGCGCATGCGCTGGCGTGAAATAGATTCAATTTCCTTGTTACAGCCGTAGTAACCAAAGATTTCACCCAATTTCAATGTAATTCTCAGGGATTAAGCGGGTAGGGCCCATTGAGGTCCCATATAAATTTCAACATGATAGAGCCAGCGGTTCGCCCTGCGCATGCGCTCTGTCTGTCTGTCTGTCCTTCTATGCACGGCCAAACGGCTCGACGGATATCGACCAAATTTGGCACGAATATCCAGTAGGCTCCCAAGTTGTGCAACGTCGCATTTTCAATTCCCTGACCATAGCGGAACTATGGTCGACCATGGCCAACTTCGTTAATTGAAATGGTAACCCCTATTTTTTATCGCGTATTCGTAATCTACGTGAAATTCTATCTACGATCGACCCTTCGGACTACCCCCGCGGTCGACCCTAGCGCATCCATGGGCCCCTCCATGGTCGAATCCCGAATTGCTCAACGGATATCGACCAAATTTGGCACCAATATCCAGTAGGCTCCCAAGTTGTGCAACGCCGCATTTTTAATTCCCTGACCATAGCGGAAATATGGTCGACCATGGTCAACTCCTGAATGGCTTGACGGATTTTGATAAAATTGGGCACAAATACCCGGTAGGGTATGGGATTTTTCCGTCGTTTGTTGGTTCCACGATACTGCGTACAGCGAATCTCGGATAGCGAGCGAAGCGAGCGGTCAGGCTAGTTATGTATAATGGACGTAATGTATTATGGAAGTCATTTTATGTATAATATGTATATTTCATGTAATGTTATGTAATGTTATGTTATGTAATGTAATGTTATGTAATATGTATATTTAACGTTATGTAATGTTATGTAATGTAATGTAATGTAATGTTATGTTATTTTGCTTCCGAGTCTGTTCTATTTTATAATGGGTCACTCTGATTGTGACGAGGAAGCTCCTGTGCCATCACCTTGGCAGTGTATTTTTCTTTCGTGTGCTAATTGGAATAGCTATTTTTGGTGGTTTCCGCCAATTTAGGCCCCCAAAAACTCGAATCGGGCTCCTATTTTTGAAAAAATTATCCTTCATCATTGGTAGCGCCATTTAATTGTCTTTATTCACCTGTTGATACAACTTTTGGTGTTATTATTCAAATTTATGGTGATTTCAGACAATTTCCCAGGTTTTTGACTATTAAAAAACGAATTTTGGGCGCTGAAACTTCCTTAGAACCTTAACTCTTCGCTCGTTGATCAAAATAAATTATAGTCTGTCCCCTCGCCCTAAAAAAAAACAGAAAACGATACATCACAAGCTCATGTTACTAAGACACCAAAAACCACTGTTTTTACAAAAAATTTACACCCATAACGTCCTTGAGTATATTCCGACCGGGCTGCAAAGTTTCGGAACACAGCGAGGGCCCAAATGGAGCCTGTGTGCGAAAGAAAGAATTTTTTAGACCGGAAATAACGGTATATTGATATGGATGATACGGCGGACGGCACGGCGGACGGACATCGCATTTTTGTAATCTACGCACCTTGAAACATAAAAGAAAAATTTTTGAGGGGGCGCTCGAAAAATTTTTTGCTGAGCGAATATATAGGTGTATTATTATTCCCAAAATAATAAACCAAAGTAAAGCCATGAATCGCTATTGCCTTTTCAGCAAAAGTAAAATTGTTATCGGTATATGGCAGGGCATACAGTGAGGCTTGATAAGATGCGTTGTGCGGTTCCGAAGTATGCGCAGTTTTATCTCTCAATACGATTTTCCAGTTTCAATCTGGAGCTTCCCTGTTTTAGTTACCGTATTAGAATATGCTGCATCCCATTTGAAAGAGGATCCTGTTGACTTTCAAGTGTTTTCATTCTGTGGCTTTCCCCCGACACCGATGACGATAATATTTTTCCTTTCATCCTTTGAGCGGTTGAGAAAGTGAAGAACGAGGATGCTACAAGAAGGCCGTTGACGGGGGCGACCGGAACCTGAGGAATTAGTGGGAGACCGAGAGGAGCCAGGGTTGAGGGCTAAAGGGCCCCATCTTGAGAGCCCTCCGCGGCGGCGCCCTTGGCCCTCGTATAATTTGAAGTCCTACACAACAGCTATACAAGAAAGGGCCTTTCCATTGTTCCTCCCTCGCCTCACAACTCGTTCTTGAGACGGCCAAGGTTTTATAACTAACTTTTTAATCACTGTTGCCGGGGACCGAGTGGCTGGGAGGGTGGAAGTGGATTTTCCCGCTGGACCGATGGTGGAAGTGTCGGGTTTTCGCTCTTCGAGGGGATGACACCGGGGAATGGGTAGCAACAGTGATAGTTCATTCTCCTCGAAATACCGAGTGACATCACATTAGATTAAATCAGATTATATATCTTTATTTCTTTGTAGAGGCCTAAATAAGGCAATACAAGCTTCAACAAGTTATAATACTTATAGAAACGAATTACTATACCTATGCTAAATAAATATAAACAAAAAATAAAATAGTAACATCACAATAATAAAGCCATTGATCGTACACTACAAATAGGTAAGTAAATATTAAGAAATAGGAGCCGGCCAAACGATCTTGCAAAAACGCTGCAATGTCCTTGTCACCTGAGTTTATTATTCTATTGGACATACCAACAGAAATGCTGGAAATAAGTCCCTTTCATAAAAAATGAATTTTGAGAGCTGAACCTTTGTTAAAACCTCAATTCATCACTCTTTGGTCAAAATTAACTTCATATTCGGTCTTCTGGCCTTAAAAAACACGGAAAATGATACATCATAAGCTCATGTTCACCAAAATCTCAAAAATCCCTCGAAAACCCTATTTGTACACCCATCCCCCCCCCCCCCCCCCGGGTGTATTCTGATCCGGCTGCCGAGCTTTGCAGCACAACTAGGACCCAATTGTGTCCTCAAATAGGGACCCAAACTGTGTGCGGAAGAACGAAGATTTTAGACCAAAATTTAACGTATATATTTAAGGCTGAAACTTCGTTAGAACCTCAGTTTTCCACTCTTTGGCCAAAATTGACTTCATATTCGGTCTCCTCGTCCTAAAAAAACATTGAAAACGGTACCTCAAAAGCTCATGTTACTAAAACACCAAAACCCTATTTTTACGCCCATTTTTTCCCCTTAATTTCCAAGCTCTGCCTCAGAACATCCAGTGATGTTCCCGCATTTATGGATGCAATGTCATCAGTGAAGGGGTACCTAAAGCTCGTTGAAGGGAAACTGGAAGAGAGATCGTTTATAAATACCATAAACAAACAAGGCCCCAATACGGAACCCTGCCTCAATCCACGAGGGATCTTCACCTAAGAAGTCACTGAACCATTATAAAATACGCACTGACTCCATCGCCTTAAGTAAGATTCAAAAAAATCTGACCGAGTCGTCATCGAAGCCGTAGTGACTCAATTTAGCTAAACGAATATTATGAGCAACCAAATCAAAGGCTTTGGAGAGGTCCTACAAGCGGATAGATGTTAATAGCCGGCATTTCCGAGTATCAAGTATTTCGAGATGCGTAGATGGAAGTTGGCCTTGCACACAAGGAGCGAACATCACTCGTCTCTCACGTCGCTCCTGCCTCCCGAGCTCTAATTTTTGCAGTTTATTGTCATTAACAATGTATATGAGTGGTAAAAAACCCGACTAAATATATATATATACCTATTTAGCCACGTTCGTCATCATTTAAGCGTTTTTTTAGCTATTTTTTAAACGAAAATTAGAATTTTACCACTATTTGACGAGACAAAATTGTCCACCTCATCCTTACGTAATTATTGATATTTTGGGGGAAAAAAACAAGGAATCTCGTACACGAAAGTAAGGTAATTAGATAGTCCCAAAGGACGCTGAACCCCCACCTTTTAGGAATATACATGTTTTGCATGAATTTTTTATTTTTCGAGGCATACAGCCCGCGTTCTATTCATGACTGGAGCTACAGCTACCGCTCTAGCTAGCGAGTGAATTTTTCACTCGGAGTGTTCATGAGCGAAAAACCATTTTTCGTATCGCGTAATGTGAAAGGGGCCTAACAGGGGTTACTCAGGGAGCGAAAAACCACTGTTATGAAGAAGACACTACCTGTTCCAAATTAGCTGTGTAACTATATCAAATTCCCAAAAATCCATCCTCTCCTCCACCCGAAAAACCAATCTATGAATTTCCCAATTTTTCTATTTCACTTGAATAATTTATTGATTTGAATGTGTTTCTTAGGAAAAATTGCATTTTCATTTATTTACCCTATATTCACTTGAAGGAGTGAAGGTGACTAGGAAATATTCTATATAACTGAATTCTGACAAAGGGCTATTATTATTTTATTTTTTATTTTTGAAGCTAATTTTCGAAGGAGGTACCTAAGCTATTGCGCAGGGCCCAAAATGTGCAGTACGTGAATTTTTAAACATATTATTCTCCGTTTTAGATCATTCTGTATCTAACCCTAGGTTCCAGCAAGAATTCCTATGTATTTATATGTACACTCGTAAATAATAAATAACTTATGTACCTACCTATATAAAAGTAGCATTTCCGAATTGGGATAGATTTCTCCATATCGGTTTAGACCTTGTACACCCAGAAAAGTTTCATAATTTAGTCTGTCATTTCCTATTTTAGAAAGAAATGTATGAGAAACAGTACCTATTACGAATTATTATAACTTAGGTAGGTACCTACATCGAAGAAGACGAAATGTAAAACTGGATGTGATACCCTTTCATCAACATTATGCTTCATAATATTAGTTCGTCTGTTCCGTAACAATTCTTCTGTTCCTGTGTTGAAGTTCTGTTCCACAGAAGACCTGTTCCTTCTTTTCCACCAGTAATAATACCTAAATAAATTTGGTTTTCTCTTGATAAAAATTGAGGCATGGAAATGTTTCGGAGCCTAAACCCTGCTGGAAATTTTCTAAACATACCGAAGTGGAAAATGTCTGACTCAATTTGGATATGCAATATATTACCGGTTCATGTGTACGCATTTGTGTGTGTCACTCCAGACGATATATTATGACCTTGGGTATGAGGTAAAAAATAAATAAAAATAAAAAAACGAAATGTCACCACATAATCATTTTAATATTATCATAAGCTAGGAAGACCTAGCTTATGATATGAGCAACTTTTGCAAAATAGACAAAGCCGAATTTGAGTTAGTCAAAATTGACTGAAGAATCACCAACAGTAAGTACCTACACAATCAACAAAGGGGATAGAACGTTGATTTGAAACGGAAGAAATCTATATGAATGATCAAAAATGTTTTTCTCTGTAAAATGGGTTATTCACGATATGAGGCCAAAAATATCTGATGAAATTTGATGAAATAGTAAATTTTTTGATACATTTTAGTTACATACCTATATGTTAAGTACGTTAAATAGTTACAGGTAAAAACGCTGTAAATCACTGCACAACTGTTTATTGTTTTGTACAGAATACCCTTCTGTGACAGATCACAGCTCTCTGTATAGATAACCCTTCGATATAATATAATAATATATGATGTACTAATCTATACATATTATGTGGATCGCAGACCCTCCGTAGGTTATTACCTAACCCCGTACTCGTTACTAGGTACCTACCTAAATCACGAGTTAAATGTTGCTAAAATAATTCTGTCGATGACAAACAGTAACTAAAACGGCAAAAAAAACGCAAATAATGAAGTTCTGAAGGAAAATTGTTGATGTGGAGTGAAATAGATCTGTGGTCAATACCTACCCTCATGGTCAAGTATAATAAATCTTTGTGTAATAACTTGCCCATCAATAATACTTCAACGGTTGTTCAAGTTGCAAAAGTAACGATCAACAAAATCCAGTCCCTTCTAGGTAGATGAACCGTTGTGTAATAATTTACCGTTCTGTAATAAATTACCGTTGTGTAATAATTTACCGTTATGTAATAATTTACCGTTGTGTAATAATTTGCCGTTGTGGAATAATTTACCATTGTGTAATCATTTACCCATCAATAATACTTCAAAGTTTGTTCAAGTTTCACAAGTACCTACCTACCAACAAAATCCAATAGTCCATCACATATATAATGAAATAATATCGCAGAACAACCAACTCGACTTCATACAGCCATCCTTGATTATAGTCAGATGCTCTCTAGCGGTGATATCTGGGCCGGATTTATACCGTTTGATTCACGATCGTGTTGACGAAGCTTTTTGGTGCACACGATCGGCTGGACGTACAATGCTCCGGGTGGTCTCAAAAATTGTTTAGCTCAAGACAAATTTAATGACGTTAAAAAAAACCATACCCTTCTATCAAATGTTTTCGACTTACGGCGTTCTGAAAATTTCAACCCCTATTTTGAACCCCTTAGAGATGACTGACAGTAACGTCGAGCTTCGAGGACCAATTAGACCCCGAACGGAACCTATAACCCGAATTTCATCAATTTTGTTTCATGGTAACTAAGAAAAGTGGCCAGTACGGCGTACGGCGGACAGACAGAAATATTGGTTTATTATTTTCAATAATGAACCATTGGAATCGAGCAAGAAAAAAAAAATGCTTACCCCCCCTCAAAATTTGATGGTTTACGTTTCAAGGTATGTAGAATCCGAAACTGCAATAAAAATATTTCTGTCTGTCCGCCGTACGCCGTACGCCGTAAGCCGTACGGGCCACTTTTCTTAGTTACCATGAAAGAAAATTGATAAAATTCGGGTTATAGGTTCCGTTTGGGGTCTAGTTGGTCCTCGAAGCTCGACGTTACTGTCAGTCATCTCTAAGGGGTTCAAAATAGGGGTTGAAATTTTCAGAACGCCGTAGCTCGAAAACTTTAGATTAAAGGGTATGGTTTTTTTTACGATATTAAATTTGTCTTGAGCTAAACAATTTTTTAAGACCACCCGGAGCACTGTACGTCCACCCGTTTGTGTGCACCAAAAAGCTTCGTCAACACGATCGTGAATCAAACGGTATAAATCCGGCCGGGATTTCATCACTAAGGAGCACCTGATTGTAATCAAGGATGGCTGTATGAAGTCGAGTTGTTTGTTCTGCAATATTATTTCATTTGATAAGTGATGGACTATTGGATTTCGTGGTAGGTACTTCTGAAACTCAAACAAACGTTGAAGTATTATTGATGGGTAAATTATTAAACAATGGCAAATTATTACACAGCGGCAAATTATTACACAACGGTGAATTATTACACAACGGTAAATTATAACACCACGGCAAATTATTACACAACGGTAAATAATTACCTACACAACGGCTCAACTACCCAGAAGGGGCTGGATTTTGTTGATAGGTACTTTTGCAACTTGAACAACCGTTGAAGTATTATTGATGGGTAAATTATTACACAATGGCAAATTATTACACAACGGTAAATTATTACACAACGGCTCATCTACCCAGAAGGGGCTGGATTTTCTGGATAGGTACTTTTGAAACTTGAACAACCGTTGAAGTATTATTGATGGGCAAATTATTACACAATGGCAAATTATTACACAACGGCAAATTATTACACAAAGGTAAATTGTTACACAACGTTAAATTATTACACCACGATAAATTATTACACAACGGTAAATTATTACACAACGGCTCATCTGCCAAGAAGGGGCTGGATTTTGTCTATAGGTACTTTTGCAACTTGAACAACCGTTGAAGTATTATTGATGGGCAAATTATTACATAACGGTTTTTATTGTATTTTCGGATTCTACATACCTTGAAACGTAAACCATCAGTTTTGAGAGGGGGTTAGAATTTTTTTTTTTTTTCACGCTCGATTCCAATGGTTCATTATTGTAAATAATAAACCAAAAGCTAAATGTCACCACATAATTATTGTAATATAATCACAAGCCGTGAAGACCTAAATATGAGCAACTTTCGCAAAATAAACAAAGCCGAATTTGAGTTTGTCAAAACTGACTGAAGAATCACCAACAGTAAGTACCTACACAATCAACAAACGGGATAGAACGTTGATTTGAAACGGAAGAAGGCTATGTGAATTATCAAAAATACTTTTCTCTGTAAAATGGGTTATTCGCGTTATGTGGCCAAAAATATCTAAAATTTGATGAAATAGGTAGGTAGTAAAATTTTTATTAAATTTTAGTTATATACCTATATGTTAAGTATGTTAAATAGTTACATGTACAACATTTAGTAGGCGGAAATGGTTTAAGTGAATTAAGTCGACTGTTTCGGTTGCTAGATATATTTCTTCTCAAAATAAAAGAGGGTCAATCGGGTTTTAAGGGGGGGGGGGGGGGTCGCCAAATAGTTAAACGCCACAATATTGGAAGTTTGCTCAGGTTGCCATGCTGTCTGACTGGAAATTCATTTGGAAACTGTTGAAAACATGTTTCAGTTTTGAGGAAAAACTTGTATTTTTTGCCTTGTACAAAAATGTGTGTAATAGTTTAATTTAAATTGGTATGTATCAGGATGGTCGGGTGGTCGAGGGGAGGGGAGCAGAGTGCGCTTGAGTGGCGAAGAGGGGAAACTCGACGCGGTGGTCGCGGGCGGCGGGTCGGCCGGGGAGGGGGTATCCACGACGGGTCGGTGGGGCGGTGCGGGACGCGGCGGAGGCCGGGGAAAACTGGCAGTGCTGTGGCAAACTGTGTCCAGTGTGCGCGCTGCTGGCAGCTCCCGGGCTACGGCTGTCCCGGTAGCATGGGCCCTTCCCGCCTCCCAACATTTCCCGCATAGAGTTCATCGAGAAATGGGGGCTAGCCCCTGTCCTCCTACCGAGGCAGGAAATATGCCCCCTACAGGACGAACTGCCCTCCCCGAGGTGAGTCGAGAAAAAGATGGAGCTTTACGACGTCCCCTCCCCCTCCTTACCATCTTTATCCTGGTTTCTCCCCCACCACCACCGTCGTTCTCACCATAAATGCGCCACTAGCCCCCAATTGGGGGATTCGAAAAAAAGGAGAAAAAAAACGTTACCCTAAATCTCATCTAACTACCACATCAGAACAGTACTACCAACAGAACAACACTCCAGTCGTAAATCATCCCAATCCGGATCTCAAACTTCATAATCCACCCAGAATCGAATTCCAGAACCAACCTCTTCGTAGAACCTCCCAACTATTTCCACCTCTGCCTCGATCTACTAATCATCCACGCAATAGGTCATCAAATCAAATCAAAAACCGCTTTGCAACTATGTACATTCAAAATGGTAAACCGTGATTATCATTTTTAGAATATTTTACACTTAAAATATATTGTAAAATATTGTAAATCAGCCAATTTTGGGAGTTTTCAAAGGATTCTTTGTAGTTTGGGTGAAATTTTGAACGATGGTATTCCAGGTCAAGTTTTAACTTTTCACTTCTGTCATCGAAATTTCTGTTGAAATTCGTTCGCTTCAGGACGCGGAGGTTTAGATTTGAGAAGGTTCCGAGTGATTTTTGTGTACTCGCGCGGGGCGTTCAGGACGGCCATTTCTCCTTTCACTTTCGAGCCCGACGAAACCGCCCCATCGCGGGGCGAGTTCCTCCCAGAAATCCTCTCCTCAGGACCCGCCGGAATCCCCGTTCGGGAACCGGAACCGGAGCCACGGGCGTCCAGCGGCGTTAATTGCCGTTTCGAGGGGGGACCGTTCGGAACGTCCGGAGCGAGAGAAGGGGGAGGTCTGGGAGATGCCATGGCGGATTTCGCGGTAGGTGGGAATTGATGGGCGTGTAGTTTTGCAGGGTAAGGTTAGGTGGAACTCCCGTATCGAACCTGCCCCTGTTCCTCATAACCTCTACCCTGCTACCTCGTTCTGCTGGATTTCTCGTTGGGAACCCACTGCCCTGAGCGAATTTGATCCACAGTTGGACAGTGTGAACCAAATACGTCCATATGCGAGAGTTCTACTGTTTTGGGGAAACCGAGAGAAACGATTTTGGCCATTTTCCCTTGTCTGGAGGGCACGGTTACGGGCTCATTTTGATGAAATAGAGGTAACGTGAACTTAGGTGTGCTAATGACGTCCGAAAAAGAAAAAAATTTAAAAAAAAACAGACGATTGAGCCATTTTGTCATTTATTTTGTTCTTGCAAAATCAAAAGCTACGTACAAGTCAGTTATGCAAAATCCAACCAACAGTCAGTTCGGTATTGCATGTCTACATTTGGCTGGAAACTGAAAAACGCTGCAAATCATTACACAGGGGTTTACTATTTTCAGTATCTGCCCCTTCTGCGTAGATCACTGTTTTCTATGGTCAAGACCTACCTTTCGAGTGCTTCCCTCAGGAAAGCCCTAAATAGGCTAGGCCATTAAAATTTCATAAATGTGCTGTGGATTTAAAAGAATATCTATATTTATTATTATTATTTTTTTACGCATATTATTTTGTTCAAGTTAAAACAACCCTTAGAGTAATGCATGAATTGCAGTGGACGTCGCTTATCGTGTTGTATAGATCGCTCTCAATCATTGCAAATCGTCTGAAAGTAAATATGAGTAACTGTCCATGATTAAGATAAATCCATTGTGCAATTTGATTACACTTTTGTGACTAGTCACGCCATATGAACACCTTAGGTACATGTTTGACTGCCTATATTAGAATAGGTATGTTATTAACGCATAAGTGCCCCAAGAATATTGTGAATAAATTAATTGATTGATCTGAAATTTGATTGCTACCTACCTTTTTTTTAATCACTTATGTCGTATGGCAGCTTGGCAAGGTGAGAATACAGGCGATGGACATAAAATTTGTAGTAAATCCCGCGTTCTCTCTCTCCTCCTCGCTCCTATAGAATTAAATTTTGGAATTCCGGCAACGCAGTTCATAACTAGACCGAGTTCTGCGTCGAACAAAAAAAGAAACACGTAAATCGGTTGAGCATTAAGCCCCGGGCAGCGCACACAATAATTTGTCGAAAACCCAATTTGTTTCGGCATTGACCCCTTTCCTCCCCTTCTAGAAGTAAATTTCGGAATTCCGGCGACGTAGGGCACAACCGAACAGTTTTCTGCTTCGAACAAAATAAAGAACCACGCAAATCGGTTGGGAACAGTGGCCTGGACAGCGCACACAAAATTCTGACACACACACACACACCCTATGGTTTTTTTCACGGATTTGGGTGCAGGATGGTCTGTACCCAAATCTGTGAATTATTCATGAATTCACGGATTTGAATGTGGTTCTTTTCATTCTCGGCTGAGTGTTGTCCTCTTCGTACCAGATCAAATACATAAGGACGTCTCTCACTACTGAGGGACGTCCCAAAAAGTAGCCTATCAGCAAAATCCGAAATAACCATCATTTTTTGAATGAAATAAGATCACGGAACAACCAACTCGATTTAATGCAGATAATCACTGATATCTGGGCTGGATGTATATACATTTTCATTCACCACTGAGTTGACGACGCTTTTCGGTGCAATCGAACGGCTGTACGTAAATGCTCCGGGAGGCCTCGAAAAATTCTCAAGTTCAAGATCAATTTAAAAACTCATTTTACCCTTCAATTACCTCCTGGATGTATACCGTATGATTCACACTCGCACGGTTTTCTCACCCCGGAGATAACACAGTAACGCGAACGCCGAGCTTCGCGGTTGTTTCATGGTGAAAAGTGCGAAGTAGGTACGACGGACGGACGGAACTTTTCCCAATCCAGTGTCGAATTATACCATAAACGCCGCAAAACATAAAATTTAGTTAGAAGGGGAGGGGGGTTACATTTTCTTTCCCCATGCTTGATTCCAAAGATTCTTTATTGAAACTAATCAATCATAATGGACTTGTACAGCTGGATCCTGTAGGTCCACCTAGAATCCCATCTGGGATGAAAAATGAGTTGAAGTTTTTTGAAACTCCGTACCTCAAAATCTTTCAGTAGAAGGCTATGGGTTTTTATGACTTTCTCAAATTTATTCCGAACTTCAGGATGTTTTGAGACCATCCGGAGCATTGCACGTCCAGCCATTCGCTCACAGTAAGGCCCTCACCAATAGAACCCACTCTGCCCGATGCTCACACATTCTGATATTCTCAAATCGAGCTGCCCGAGGCATATTCTCTCCTTTTCATACATTTCGGACCATAGAGGAGTATTTCAGCAAGGTAAATCAAGCAGCCTGCAGTTTGTATGTTTTACACACACAAAAATCTTGACACTAACTTGTCACTCAGCATTGTTTGTGAAACATCTTCTTCCCCTCTCAAACGGTATCAGAAAATGTGTTTTCGTAATAAGCGCGAAAGGGAGTGTGGGCGACTTTCCTTCTGTTCTTTTTCTGTTTTCCCACTGATGGGTTCCTTTGGACGGGAGTTGTAGAGAAGAAGCTTGTCCCATCTATCTCGCACGCCTTTGCCTCAGGTTTTTTTTCTTGCTCCGTGACTGGAACCCATTTTCTTTGGCAGACGACAAATCACTTCCTCGCCTCGTTTTGCCTATTCGGAAAGGCCGCTGAAAGGCTGCGAGGGGGAGGGGGGTTAAATATTGGCAGTATTGATGGAAACTAATGAGTTTTCCTCCCCTCGCCTTTGATTTCTCTGGGAAACATGACAGGGAGCTCAAATTAATAATCATATCTTCCTTTTGACTATGGTAACATATTTTTACTTCCCTAGATAGAATTTCATTATTAGCTGCCCAAGAAGCTTTCTGCTCGTCAAATATATTCTTCTTTCAGTGATGAAGAAGACGGAAACAGTTTTTTAAAAGCTGCAGTCCCCATGCATTGGCGGCACCACTTAAATTGAACTCTTCCATTTCTGATTAAATTCGCAGATTTACAGATATATATACGGTGTACACTTTATCGTCACGTCAATATAAACCTTAAGAGGGTTTAGATTCATCGAAGTATCAAGTCATAAACACCTTTGATTACATATATTCAAAATATGACATTTTTGCGCTCGTGCGCATGAGCAAGACGTGCTTGATTCACGCTAACTTTGATATGTCTTAGTTTTTCTCGATTATTTGGATTTTACGCAAAACTTAAATGAGAAATAATATCCATTCGAAATAGCACTACGTAAGTAAGTTTTGTGCGTGTTTGGTGGTTGCCCATTTACACCTCTCAACAGTTTTCAATGGCGAATCTTAATTAATAATAATTATGGCGTATTGGAAATTATTTAAGCAAAATAGAAGCGAAAATATGGCATAGATAAAACAGATCACTATACAATCATGTATTATGTTACATCGTATAATATTACCTATGTATTTAGTGGTAAAATGTTGCCAACACGTACAAGCACAGCTCAGTTCATGTCCTGCAAAGCGCGGTGTATCATTTCACCTAAGTGTCACTAATGAATAGTCTTCGTCACTAATAGTAGGTTTATGTATGCTGTCTGCGTATTTATTAATTTATATAGAAAAATACAACTAAAAAGGGATCTTGGTGGAATATTTCAGTGATTGTTCAAATAATATTCAAACTCTGCATTACAACAAAGCGAGAGGTGGCCACTCCGAACTCGATTCAATAGGGCCAGCGTATAGAAGAAGGTGATTTTCTCCAAGACCTCTCGAAAACCCAAAGTAATGGTTTTAGTGTTTAGGAGGGGTTGGAAAGTTGTGGCACTGGGCGCTGCGGAGTTCTAGAAACTGAGATTAGATAGTCTAGAAGGCAATTAGCCGTTAGAAAGGCAGAAGGTGAAGCGGGACGAAGGTGAAGAGAAGAAGACAGGGCTGGTAGATAAGCTCCAATCACGCCAACCCATCCGACCTCGGGCTTTGCTTCTCTGGAAACTTACTTCTGCCGCTTATATAAATTAATATTCGCGTCTCACGTTACGAAGTCGTTGGAAGGGGGTGTATGACCGAAACTATCGAGCGAAATGAAACGGCTTTCCGTATAGCTCTTTTCCGTATACCTAGCGTCTTCCAACTAATGCCTTTCACTGAAGTTTCTTGACAAATTCACGGCCTACGCGGTTGCATTAAACGTTCGTAACTGCTAGAAACGATCTTGGACAGAACAGAACGACTTACTCATTGGTACTAACTACACATTACATTATCGGTGAGGGACGAAACTGGGTTACCAAAGTGTCCATCTGTTTTTCTGTCCTGATGCTGCAAAAGGGGCGGCTGACTCGAGCCTTTAAAAAGTTTTATCCCTGTTTAATATCCGCTGAAAAAGGGGTCAACCTCATACATACAGTGCTGCATTGTTATCATTGGTACTGCTGTTATTTTGCGTCTGTTCTGACAATATATTTGGCTGACCTCTTCTTCAATTTAATTCCTGAGAGAATACTAGAACATCCTGGGAACGTTCTGGGGGATGAACATATCCTCAAAATGTCAGTTCGTTTGGATCCATCGATAAGTAATGGTTACTAGGAATTGCGTACAGGTTACAGACTGACAGACACGCATTCTTACTAGTTCCTTGGTGTGTTGAACGAAAAATGGGAGTGGGGAGAACTTGAAATTTGTTTTGTTTTTGCATGAATAGTGAAAGAGCAAAAAAAGAAGAAGAAAAACAACTCAAGATCTAGTCAGATACGAAATTCACGTGAGTCACTCTTAGTACATCCACCTATATTATTTCATCAACATTGCTGAAGGAAAGTCGAAATATTACATGCAAACTACGTTGGTACCTACAATACAAATATAAGGTATTGCAATTTCTCTGAAAACAATATTTTGAACTCAAGCAGGATATGGGTCTTCTCCCAGTCTATAACACATTTCAGACGACGAATATGCGTGTGTATGTGTGACCCGTTAATAGAACTTTGGCTTCTAAATAAATCGGTTTCAGGGCTCGATTTGCCTTCACTTGAATGTGCTTCTGTCGAAAACTCGACTCTCAGGTTCTTTTCAGAATTTGCTGGGGTGTTATCCTGGAATCACGAGGCTGGGGTCACTAGTGACCAAAGAAGGGAATTGTTATGTGTGGAGGTTGGTAGCCTCACTCTTCAAAAAGTGTTCTAGGCTAACAATCTCCACACTCTGAAAACTTCGACATATTTTCCTCAATAACTCTCAAGATCTCCATGAAATTCACTTGAATCTTTATCATGTCATTCATAGTTTTAACCAAAATAGATAATGAACTTATGGCGCTACTTACTTGTTGATTCAATGGTACTAAAATCCGTTCAGTACATAGTTTTATGCTTTTCGCATAGAACGATTGTCGTAAGGGTGTACAGACCAGCGGATCTTGATAACATGGTGCATCCTTAACAACGTCGAAATTATTGTAACATACGAGTACATCAGAATTTCAAATGCAATTTACCTCCATCTCTCAAAACGCTGATCCTAAGCAGATGTCTGCCTTGCGAGACTTGTGGAAATGCGGAAAAAACGGGTGAGAGAAGGGGAAGAAAAATGCCTAATTTATAACTGGAAATGAACATGAATTTATAGTTAATGGATTCGTTCTTGAGACGCTCGCGCTAGGGCTGGTTCTACCTTTAGTCGGACAAGAGTTAGCTCGTAAAGATAATATTAGCCCGGAGCACGGAAACCCTTTTTTTTGGGGGGGGGGGGGGACTCCCAACCGTCTGAAATTGTCTTCGTGACATGAGGTCATCTTGTTCTCGACATGAATAAGTCTCGACGGGATTGTTAATGAATAGGAATTTTTCTTCGGCGGGGCGGAAATTCAATGAGTTATCACATTCAAATGATAAAACCGGCTTTCTGACCTCCTTATACGCATCGACTCAAGCTTTCAGATAACGTTTACTCTGATAGTTGATTATTATTAATAGTTATTGAGTTAGTTATTGATAATTTTGGTGAGCGCTAGGTAGGGTAGGTTTGGGTAGGTCACAGGAGAGAGGAGGATGTGCTCCTTGGGAGTCTTTTCGAATAGCTAATACGCGGCGGCTATCACCATAGCGAGTGTTAGAGGAAGATGCGTTCCGCGGTTACCAACACAGCAGACGCTAAAGAAAAGTGATGCTAACACCCCACGGTTATCACCACAGCGAGCGATAGAGGATGAAGCATCCCACGGTTACCACCACAGCAGACGCTAAGGGAGAAGGATACTAACACCCCGCGGTAATCACCACAGCGAGTGTTAGAGGGTGAAGCATCCCGCGGTTACTACCACAGCAGACGCTAGGGGAGATAGAAGGGTAGGCGAGACAGGACGTGCAAAGTGAGACGGAGAGAGAGAGTGAGAGATGTCGCAGTTAGGAGTGAGGTCGGTCGAATGAAGAGCTGGGCTAGCCGGGCGCCTTATAAAGGCGCCTCTACCTTGTTCCCCGTCTGTCAATGGTCGATAATGGCCGTTGGGAGTCGTTGGGAGATTGATGGAGGGGAACCCTTCTGGGCTTCAACCCAGGCGTCACACAGCTCGTCTTTCTCCTTGTTTATTGGTAAAATCTATAAGTTACATGTGAGTGGTGTATGATACATTTGAGGGGTAGCGCGACAATAATTCTTGCTGATCTCGTCATATTTGGACAGCTCACTGATCTAGAGATGACTCGATGCGGTTAACCCGAAGTCCATGAATGCCTAAATAATACTTCTGAATGCTGAAGGAACGTCCGATAAATGATTGGCAAGTATAGTTCCCCTGATCGCAAGTAAGATCCTGTTTCAGTACTATTCCCGTTCTTTTTTACTTTTTTTTCACGTACCTACCCATCTACACGTGATGATAACGAATGAACGAACTGCGCATGCGCATGTGAACGCAAAGAACTACACAGAGCTACAAATTGTCTTTATGGATACTGAAATAATATCCATTGTGAGGAGGCCAGTTCTAGAGGTTTATTTTGGCTTGCTGCAAGCTTAATGTCATCTCAACGTATTTTATCAGAATAACGTTGTGTTCCGTGTAAGCAAAATTATGATTGGATAGCGTTGATTCAGTGTTAAACTGTAATGATTCACTTGTTAGGTGCGTCACCCATGGACCACCAATATTTTGGCGCATGGCCAAGTTATGCAGCCCTCTGAATGTGTTCAGGTTCCCTAGAGAGATGTGTGAGCCACAGAGTCGGGTATTGTAATCCACAGTGAAGTAACGTACCTAACAAAATCATTTACCATTATTATTAAACGTGCCCTCGATGTAATTGAAGTGCACGGACAGTTTGAGGTATTATTCCAAGAGTTGAAAATTGTTTTGAGTGTTGAAAAGTGTGGAAACAAAAACATGAGTGTAAAACTTTTCGAGTGCCAAAAAATAATGAATAAAAATATCAGTGCTGACTTATAAGGTCCAGGTACCAGTATTTTAAGGGCCTCTTCAAGGAACCAGAGTCGACCTCACGTCAACTTGACCCTCGACTACTTACTGACCCGCTGTGGCGTTCAACAAAGCTGTGGCAGTGATGTTTCGTTCGAAGAGAAGGGTCACCACTGGAAACGTGAGATATTGGTAGATTATTTCAGGGATTTTTCCCTCCTTATTGGCCACCTGTCCCCTTTCTGATGAAGGACCTTTGAGCCTATCTGTAAGGGACGTACACATTCCTACACACTCGCGATTCTGCGTTGAACTATGTAATTCATGAGCACACGCTAGATAGTACTGCTGTAGGAATGTTGGAAAGTAGAAAAGTTGGTCTCAAAACGCTTCCTCGTCCTTCCTTTTCCTTCTGTTTCTGGTTTTAATTATCTGTCATTCCCTGTGAACATCTTTCACATCAAAATCATCACTGAAATCAATGGAAAAGTGGTCACTCTTAATCTCTACCTAGTTTCTTGATGAAGTACCTAATCAGCTGATCCATTATGCTATTTTTCTTTCGACTTCTGCTCTAGTTTTGTTACGGAGACGTTGAAATGATAAGAACCAGGATGGTGGGCATTCCACTGAACATTTCTCAAAGAGACTTGTGATTTTGATTTTTTGAACCGGCCCGAGAATAAGAATGTTTTCAATCAATTCCTTAGCAATTGATGCCAATTAATGGCAGTGGTATACGAATGGTTATGTTATAATACATTTTTACACCATATTGTTTTTCGAATTACTTTAAATTCAACCATCTTCACGAATTTCTAGTTTCCAAGTTTCAAACTTTGAAATTTTTGGTGTTTGTGTGTGTGTGGGGGGGGGGGGGGCTTCTCTCTCACCTGCGTTGATAATGAGCGCATCGATTACGGTCCTGTCCCTTCAACGAGTAGGTACTTCCTGTCCCCAACTTCGCTCGAAATTCGACTGTCACCGCCAAAAACTACCGCGAACTCTTCCAAATCTTTCCAAACTCGCAGTTTTCATTTCGCCCTTATTTGCACTCCCATCGTAAACCGCGGAGTTCATAGCAGGCGCAAAGTATATTAAACCTGCGTGACTTTGCGGCCTTGCGTGCATCGACCAAGTCAACGCGTCGAAATGAAGGATGATAATCACCGAATGGAATCCAATCAATGCTCGACCACGTGTCGCTCACTCCCCTACTTTTCTTCCCGTTATCGCAATATTTGTTGATTAAAAAAATATTTATTTTTTCTATTATTCATTTTTACAGAATCCAGTATGACGGTCTGATGCGAACCGCGAGTCACTAAATCAGATATGACAGTGGAAATGACCTCAGTAATTTAATCATGAGACTAACTAGATGACCCATGCATTGCACAGGATGGTATTCTTTGGGTTATAATACTGCTAAACGGAAAAACTTCCTAATGCGGATATACGTTTACCTAATTGTGAAAATGAACCCAATCAAACCTCGGGGTTCGGTTTCTTGCTTTGCAGTAATAAATGGTGCCTACTCCGCGTCAAACTTGTTCTACGATCACAATTCCTTGATCTAAAACGAGATGTTTACCTCCTGCAACCTCTATTTTGGTAGTTCCGTTCTAATTGGGCCATCAAGATAGTTACTGAAGTTGCAATACTTTGACACGGTCCAAATTTAAAAACAAAAAATAAAAAAAATAAAAATAGATTGGACTCGAACTCCATTGAGCTTGAACTCCTTCGCTAACTTTTCATTCGAACCGGATCAAACAAATAACGACTAAAAATGTTTGACATACATCATGTCGTTTCACTGTCCTATAGACACCGTCTTTGCATTAAGTCGGATCTGGTCCGTTCACTCGTCAATAGGCCAGTATCCCCGTTCTGGCGTTGGAGATCGTCCCTATCGACTTTTCAGTCAAACCCGTCCCATGTCAAGCCGATCTGCTATATCTTCTCAAGTAGAAGCTCACCAGTTCCATGCACAGCCTATAGCCCGTCCTTGCCTTCCTTCGTAGAGCTGTTGGGTACTACAAATTCAGAGCCCTAAGTAGCCTTCAATTCCAGGACGGCTAAGAAATTACCTTGGAATATTATATACTACGTAATTTCTTATTAAAATATTATCAACTTGTTGTGATTCTTAACAATGTAATCATGAGTCAGCCAGAAGATTTACAGAACATTTACTGGACCATCAAAAATTGATGTAGGTATATGTTATGGTACCTACCATGTCGATGCCAAATAGCACCACCACGGCGCCGCTAAATCCATAAAAGCTTGTTGTTTTATGACTTACGGCTTGAAATTTTGAGATTGGCTCGTCAGGTGGTAAGCCGTTGGGCCGTTCGCAATGAGTCTCTGACTGTTATCTGACAGTAGGAGTATCCATTACTGGCATGTTTTCCTGACTATTCAAAGCCAGTTTTCTGATCGTCATTCCACTCCACCGAAAATAGGGAGTAACTGGCCATGCCTTCTTAACGCATATCAAGACGCCATTGGCTCATGGATGGTTTCTTAACTACTCAAAATCTTAACACAAATAAAATATGTACTAAAGATGCAACTGCGAATTTTCTTCAAAAATTTGCTAAAAACCATGAGGAATCTGAATTTGCTACTTTTGACCTGAGAATCAGATTCATCACCCGCGAAAACCTCTGCACCCCAGTTTTCAGCTCCGAATCATGTATCTCCCACTTACTCTGTTCCAACGTGCTGGAGCGAGAGGGCAGTACATACCACATGACATCGTTCGCTTTTTCTTTCTCCTTTTTCACCCACTGCCGTTCATTTCTGATCCATCATGTGCAATCTTTTTGGAAAGGTCTCCATTAGACCTACAATTCGGAAGAATAAACAAAAAAAGTGCAAATTATTACACAACGGTTTATTAATTACCTGTGTAAGATGCCCCTTCTGCTTAGATCACAGTTTCATTGGTCAGTACCTACCTTCGAGCCCCCCCCCCCCCCCCCCCCGGAAAGCCCTAAATCGAGTACTGGAGCCGACCGTGGAATTACTGTTTCATAAATATGCGGTGAATTCATTAGATAATTCTTTAATTTATTATTTTTTGTAATATTCATGAAGCATAAAGTTTGCCGAAGTTACGGAAGTACCTATTTATCAACGAAATCCAAAATAACGTTAGTACCTATCAACGAAATCCAAACTAACGTTAGTACATATCAACGATATCCAAAATAACCGTTCTTCAAATAAAATAATGTCACAGAACAAGCAACACGATTTCATACAGCCATGCGTATTTATGATCAGCTGTTCCCTAGCACTGATATCTGGGGCTGGATGTATACCGTTTCATTCACGATCACGCTGACGAAGCTTTTCGTGCAGAATTCATGGACTTATTGTGAAAGAACGGCTGGAAGTAAAACGCTCCGGGTTGTCTCAAAAAATTGTTAAGTTCGAGATCAATTAAAAACCGGAAAAACACTCGAGATAGCGGTGCCCTGGACATTTCAGCCCCTATTTTTTGCCCCTTCGAGATGACTGACAGTAACGCCGACCCGCGGACGAACTAGACCCCAAATGGGACCAAGTTTCATTAATTTTCATTCATGTTTATTAAGTACTATCAACGGCGGACGGACAGAAATGATTTTATTCCATTTTCGGATACTACTGCCTTGAAACGAAAACCATCAAATTTTGTAGTGAGGGGGGGGGGGGGGGGATTTTATTTTTATTTTTATTTCCCCGATGCTCGATTCCAATGGTTCATTATTCAAAATAATAAACCAATACGCACATCCATTCCTCATTGTAATCGTAAAAATGTAATTTTACTTGCTATTCGTAGTTTCATTTACCACTATTGTTCTCCATCTTTGAGCCCTAAAATCTGAAATGATTGCAGTACTGTAACTGTGTGGGCTGCTCTCGATACATTTTCTTTTCCGGTAGAGACGGGATCGGTTTGGGGAAGCCTAATCGATATCCCTTCTTAACCGGTGATAATCTCGCTGGTCTAGGAGGAGGACTCTCTCGAGGGTCCACCCGCACTGTCACACTCTGTCACATGGTATCAGAGCGTGGTTCGGTAGTATGCGCTGAGCACTTCACCATACTCCATCCACTTTTTGTGGGCTTACCAGAAGGATAAGCCCAAAGGTTTCGCAGAAGGATTCCTTTACTAACAACCTGTCCCTTTGATAATAAATACATCTTTTGTCTTCCCCACCCCCACCCTTTAGAGTGTCAGTATAATTAAAATATAATGAGCTCATTAGAAGGCGATTGATGCCGTGTCCCAGTTGACAACTCCCAATAGTTGTTCCATTCTAACGATGAAGGTTGATCACCTAGAGGTTGCCCAGATGAGCACAATTCACTGGACAACAACCTCTGACAACATTATCCGCCAATACTCGTATGTAGGAGCTTTGTTCTCCACCAGTAAAATATTATTGAGGTAGTACTATTACGATGGAGGTTAGTCACCTTGAAGTTGTTCAGATGTATTTTCCTGAACCAGAACTTCATACTACTTTTCATTCCCCCTTTTCCCTATCATACTTCTGCTACCCAGAAGTACGTCATGTGGGGAGGAGTGTAACAGTGTGGGCTGTTTTCGATACATTTTTTCTTCCGCTGGGGACGGGATCTGTTTGGGGAAGCCTAATGGATATCCCTTCTTAACCGGTGATAATCTCACTGGTTTAGGAGGAGGACTCTCGAGGGTCCACCCCCACTGTTGGACTCTGTCAGAGTACACAACCTACTTTTTTTCTTTCTTTTTTCATACATAAATCTGAGCTCTTGGTTTGGATTCTTATAATTGTGTGCCTTATATATATATATGTATTTCAAACGTGGATAATACGTGTGTTGATGTTAAAGAAAAGGGCGATTCGGAGGTGTTGTTCCTCCGCGAAGTGAAGAGTCGACGATGAGATGGGCGAGATGGAGAGAGAGAGAGAGACCGAGTGAGCGTGGTAGAGAGATAGAGTGAGAGGTTCGCTCTGATGGTTGGGAGGGAAGAGGTGGCGGTTTTATCGACGGGATAGGCGGAGCCTCCGCAGTGAAGACGGGCCCCAACTGCAGAGCTCCTACGGCCACTTGGTCACGATCCCCTCCGCACAGTTCCATCCAACTACCACCAACCCCCCCCCCCCCCCTCCACCCTCCATCAACACTGAATCAAACCAAAGTTTTGAATGAGTTTTGCCCGACCCGCAGACCCCCCCCCCCCCCCCCACCAGTAAAACTTACGCCTCACGCGAAGTATCCCACATTGATTTTTGATCGTATCCTCCTCCTGGATGACGGCTTTCTCCTGTAACCTTCCCATAAAAACAATGAAAAGGCCAGGGTTGCCAGATTTTCCAGGAAAAATAAAAATTACCCCCCCCCCCCCCCCCACCTCACCGAAACCACTGCTCACTAAGCCACATTAAGTTTTGGAACCACCCCTCAAGTTTTTTTTTTTTTGCGTTTCAAGGTGTACAGATTCCAAAAACGCTGCAAAGTCCTTGTCACATGGGTTTATTATTCTTCTACTCGACACACCTACAGAAATGTTGCTGTTCATTTATTGTTTCTTTCATGTGCAATTATTGAAATTAATGGCTATTTTTTATGGTTTCCACAAGTTTTGGCCCCCAAAAATACGAATAAGGCTCGGCTTTTCCTTTCAACAGATTATTGTTTATCATTGATAGTACCATTTAATTGTCTTGATTCACCTGTTGATACTACTTCTAGTGTTATATGAATGTATGGTGATTTAAGACAATTTTCCATGTTTTTGACTCATAAAAAATGATTTTCGGGAGCTTAACCTTCGTTACAACCTCAATTCTTCACCCTTAGGTTAAAATCAAACAAATATTCGGTCTTCTCGCCAAAAAAAAACAAACATATAAAACGATACCTCGCAAGCTCATGTTCAATAAAACCTCAAAAATCCCTCGAAAACCCCTATTTTTACACTCATTTTTCTCCCATATCATCCCTGGGTCGGGCTGCCGTGTTTCAGGGCACAAATAGACCCACATATATGTTCCCAAATGTGTTCCCAAATGCAGACCCGAACTGTGTGCGGAAAAACGACCATTTTAGACCAAAATTTAACGTAAATTTAAGGCTGAAACTTCGTTAGAACCTCAATTTTCCACTCTTTGGTCAAAATCGACTTCATATTCGGTCTTCCCGTCCCCAAAAACATGGAAAACGATACCACAAAAGCTCATGTTACTAACATGTTATACTAAAACACAAAAAGTACCTATTTTTATACACATTTTCACTCATAACACCCCTGGGTATATTCCGATCGGGCTGCAAAGTTTCGGGACACAACTAGGGCCCAAATGGAGCATGTGTGCGAAAGAACGAATTTTTTAGACCGAAAATAAAGCCGGTACACGTGATACGGTAGACGGCGTACGGCGTACGGTGGACGGCGGACGGATATTGCATTTTTGGAATCTACGCACCTTGAAACGGAAAAGAAAAAATTTTGAGGGGGTGTTAAAATTTTTGCTGAGCGAATACATAGGTGTATTATTCACAGAATAATAAACCAAAATGGGTGCAATATTAGGTAGTTTTGAGAGTTCAGTAAACATGGACTTAGGAGGTATAGTGTTCCATGTTGTTTAGGGCGAGGAGACAAAATATGAAGTTGATTTTGACCACTGAGTTGAGAGTTGAGGTTATGACGAAGTTTGAACTCTTAAAATTCTATATTTATGGATCAAAAACCTGTGAAAATTGCAGCAATCACCAGAAATTTGTATATTACTACAGAAGGTAGTGTTAACAGGTGAATCAAGACAATTCAGTGACATTTTCACTGATCGAAAATAATTTGTCAGAAATGGCCACCTAATATTAGCTTTGTTGGTCTCTTCACTGAGTTCCCAATCACGCCGTATTCAGTCGAGAATATTAAGCCCATAATTATGACAAGAACTTTGCAGCGTTTTTGGATAGTAATAACAAAAAAAAAATATATTAATAAAATACTTGGGAATAACAATTAAAGTTCCACTCATGCAGCATGGCTATAAGAGCGAATTTTCAAAGAAATTCGTGGTATTATGTAAAAACAAGATAATTATAGCGCAAAAATATAACACTTTTCGTAAAATTATATAATGTTTACGTAATTTTAGCCATTTGCACCAATTGCTTACCCTTATAAAGTGAAATTTGATCAACTTTTTTTTTTTAGAAAAAGAGAGAGACATTTTTATTATCGAAATAGTCCCTCTGTCCTGATTCACCATCCCACACAACGTCAGGTAATTAATATTGATTTTAGCCCTTAATACCAATTTTTGACCCCCAAAAGTCCAAATATGACCCCTATTCTGTATGAAAACAACAAATAGTATTTTTCTGTTTTTACTCACCTTTCCGTACCATTGTCAGTGATTTCGTATCAATTATTCGCGATTTTAGCAGTTTTTATCGCCTAACAACCCAAGTATGAAGAATTTTTGAAAATTGCTTATACTCGAACTTATCCTTTCATTTGGTAATACGAACATTTTGGGGAAATTCGGAGTTTTTATCATTTATCCAAAGACAGATATCGTCTGGAGTGGCACACAAATATAATTATATACCTATATTATATCAGTGCTCTGAAACGGATTTGCCTATTTAAAAAGAAAATTCAAAAATTCTTGTTCTGAAAATTTTGGACCCATTTGCCCATTTTCTTCTTTTAAAAAAAATTGAGCTATCGGAATTTAAGCTGATCATTTTCAGCAGGGGGTTTTTAAGAGCGCAGCATCCGAATTTGAGGTCAATAATGCAAAATTCCGACACAAATCGGAGTTGGATAAGGAAAGAAAACTGGTTTGTTGAATAGACTCAAAATCGAAGTATAAAATCAAGAAAAAATCATTTTAAAACACAGCAAGTAAACATATATCAGCTAGCACGAGAATGGAAGGAAAATTCTTCTAGCTGTGAAAGCTGTTGCGTGGATGTGTTAGCTTTAGGTACCAATTTCTAACCAATTTCTACCTACAAAAAAAAATCGAAATGATTTTTTCGGCATTTTTTGCCGTGTTCTAGTAAAAAAAAATATTTTACTCATAATTCCGTAATTTTTGAAGTATAAAGTACAGGAACCCAAAATAGAGTAAAATACTTTGAAAAAGTATGCCTGGCAACCGTGAAAATCTGATGAACACAAAAAAAATCAAACGAGTCAGCCATTGGACGGGCAGCAGAAGTGTAAACTTCTTTGGCAGCTAAACGCCTCTCATTCACACTCTCTGTCTCTCTCTCTCTCTCCCTCCCTTTCTCTCTGTGAATGGTGGGAGGGTAGTGAGGATCCGAGCTCGATGGGTATTTTCGACAAGAATCAAATTATTCATTTTTGCCTCTTGTGGTCAAATTCAACTTTTTCAAAATTATTAAAGAAGGTACCTACATTCCAAATAAAATTCATATTTGCCTTAATTCCAATAATCTAACTACCTTAAACTTGCTCTGTAAAACCTTCATCTTCTGAGGAGGGGTGGTCCCTTTTCCTCAGCACATAACTTGTTCAAGCCGCGTATTCGATCCTGAAGGAGTGGAGATTGGTTTCAAGTTGTATGACCGAGAACGTGTGAGCTAAATGTGCCAAGTCTGGGTTGCAAACTTGCCAAGATTGACATCTCGATAGGTTCCGAACAACATTCCCTGTATGTTTTCCATTATTGTGTTATTGCAACGGAGCGCGGAACTCCCAGTCATTCCCAGCAGAACCCCCTGCGATTTCTACGGCCAAATCTCAAATTATCGTTCTGCGAACAATTTATCATACAAAGAAGCCTTCGGCTGGCTGCGCGGTGTGTTGGCACGTTGTACTAGGAAGCATTTAATCTTCTCCTCACACACATAAATGAGTAGTATAAAATAAAATAAATATAATTGAAGTAGTAAGTAATAGAAAAATAATATGATTTATCAGCTGGTACCGCAATGGTTAATACGGCCAAATACCTACTTATACCTACAGCCAAAACGATTCGATCAAACCAGAGCAAAATTGAGCGATGTCAGGATTTCGGAAAGGGGGGAGGAGTAAGCCTCCATAAAAATCCGCTTTAATTTAGGTTTTTGTTGTGTTACAAATAAAATAATTGACTAATGTCACATGATTGTATGGGAACTCAATAAATATTTATGGAACTCAGGGCACAAAAATAGCTCATCAATTTGACTCAAGGTTTTTAAAACTTAATAAAATAATAAATAATAACTTAATGAAGAATTACACGCATGTGGTATAGTATTTCCAGCTGAAATTAAACCTACCTATTGAATGATAGATTTGAATTTTCTCTTCTTTCTTTCAGAAGACCGAGATATTGCAAGAGTTTTCAAAATTATCTTAATTACCAATAATTTCAAACGACAGTCTTACCCTTTGGGGAACAAATTGTAAAATTTCGAGTTTCTAATAAAAATTTGATAATTACTTACACAAGGAACGATTAAATAAAAAGGCCAGATATTTTGGAACGCAAAAGAGTGTTCAAATTAATTTGATATTTTTTGTGTTTCGAAATATTGCTACAAATTTGTATTTTATTATGTATAACTGCCATTGCCAGCTTGCTCGTTTTAGCTGCTAAAACAAGCAAGGTGGAATTTAGCTCGTGATAAACTCCAAACCCGCACTCTCTAGGCATGCTTACTACAGCTTGATTATTGGTAAAATTTAGGTGGATTTTAGCTTCAGTCGAAATCGTGTATAAAAACGGCCAAAGGACTAAGCAAATCTGGTCGTTATTTTACAGCCCTTAGCTGTAAAAACGGGCTTTTGGTGAGGTTTTCCACCTTCATGAGCGGTGTTGTGATGTATTACAGCTGAATGAAATAAATAGGTACCCACACGAAAAAGCTTACTAAATAATTTATTTTCTTTTTTTAATCTTGTAATACTTAGTTTTCTTGAATATTATTTTAAGTATGATATTTTTATCAATTTTGCCCTCTTTCCATTGTACTGGTTGCTTACAACTGATAACTAGTTGTGAAATAAACAGCCTCACTGTCCACTGTGTGGGGGGGGGGGCATGAGCACTTTAGTCTTTACTCTTTTTGTACCTTAAGCCTGTTGTAGGTACCTACCTAGATAATCAACTAGAGGTTGTTCAAGTCTTGTTACCCAGCTGTCGGGACATTACGTTGATATTATATTAATAACTATGGATTGTAGTTGTAGAAAAAGTTATGGACCAAACTGGAACTAAAAACTAGTCGGTTTAATGCAGCTATAACCGATGTTTTTACTATGTTTATATAGGATGCCAAAACGTTTGAGTCAATTTTGAGTATTCAAAATAAGAGTGTGGTTAGTTACCCTCTCAAGTTTTCAAACTCGCTACATGCTAGGGATATTGTTGGCCCTAGTTATGCTCAAATCGCACTAAAATATCACAAGAAATGTTGCTGGTTGAATTCAAAATTTATTCACGCTCTACAACTACTTTGACTGGAAACATGTCATAGGAAATATGTTATTTTGTAATTTTATCAATACTAAATCAAATCAACATCCTCTACGACTGTTTCCCGTTTCATATTATTCAGTGTTGAGCTCACTATAGCGTCAAAAATAGACCGGTTTAAAAGCGCGTTGGCGTGAAGGAAGTAGTGCGATGATAAAACCTACGGACCTAACTTAGAGTCTTGAGTTTGTATTAATTAGGTGAGGGATATATTTTTTGTGGTTGCCTAGAAAAGTGATCAGATGGAATTTATAGCTACATCTCTCGGTGAACGTTTCCGCGGCAGGGGGAATTGCTTGATTTATCAGCGGCTGTAATCTGATCAATGTGAGCACGAACAGGTGAGTAAATAATCGTTTTTGTGTAGCGCATTATAGGAACGTTGAACACGTTCAGTCCTTCGGAGCTATCATAATTTGACCTCGTGGGTAGGACCGTTGCCCGTGGTTATCGAATACATCGAATCTTTTATTACTCAATACCTCATGTTATTACACTATTATTAACTCTTAGAATTATCAAATTATATGTATCATTATCAATCAGTACCAAATTACTGTAAAATATCTACGCGTTTGAAATTATATGTCAAACAATTTTGAAATATTTGCGCGTAAAACAATAGTTTTAGTTGGCATTAAGGTCTGCTAGTAGCAGCGAATTTCTATGATATAAAAGCAACATGCCTGAAGAGTGGTTCCTGAACTTATTCCCAAGCTAAGACCCCATTAAACAGCTTTGGTGTACTCCATGCACCTTTAAGAGTCTATGGCTGTTTTGTTGGACTCTGAAATCAGTGAAAAGCAAAGGAGAATGTTGAACGACGTAAAAATTCGTCATTATCAGCCTCAGGCCTGTGAAGCTGGTTATGTATTTATAAAATCATACTCATTTATTCTCGTGTGTCTGTATATGTGTGCACATTTGAAGTGTCTTGTATGTATCGCTCCTAGGGTAAAGAAATCAAAATGTCAGTAATCAGTGATGAAAGGATTAGTTCGAAGACCATCCCTTTTAAATACGTAATAATGGGTAAAATTTGGTTCTAATCAGTCCCTATCCCCGTTTTACGAGTCATCAGGGGGACACTGTCACTCCGGCGCATCGGCCTTTGCCACCAGAACCTCTCGCCCACAGCGTTAATTATTTCCCTAAACAATTCACAATTTTTTTTCCGCAACTCAAGTGGAGCGAAGAACTTGAACCAGACTTCACACCCACCTCGTTCAGGTCAAAGGGCGACTTTTCCATCAGCGAGTCATGGCCTGACGTCATATTTCGCCGGAGTTATTTCAGTCCTTCCATCCGCCTCCACACGAGAAAACCGATACTGACACTTCTTCACTGACATCTAGTCGTATGATTAAATGTCTGTATAGACAGACATTACATTAATAGGTACTTTTTGGCTTCACATCCACAGATAGAATTCCGTAGTTCTGAAACTGCCAAATACAGACCAGTCGACGGTGCATTTAAAACCCGGGCAACTTTTCAGGAGAGGAGAAAACGGAGTTTATACTTCTTCTTCCTTACACACTTTTGATACATAATGTTACTATTTTGCATTTTTATGCCGTTTAAGGGCTGCCATTTGCAGAACGGAGGTCACTGTGGGTTCTTATCTAGGGTCCATAGATGTCACCAACTGATCCTCAACAAAAGTTTTATTCAAGTAGGTCCTTCATACATACGCCATTTTGTAATTTCGCCGTGTGAATTCATAGTTGTTCACACAGGTAGGAGATATAAAGGCTGACCTTTACCCTGACAGACGTTTCTTGCACCTTTCCATCTTACCCCATACCATCTCTTACACCAAGTGACCCCACCTACCGGACTCTGAAGGTGAAATGTACTCGTACCTAAATATTACTATTATTATTATTAATTTTTGTTATGGTCGTACGTACCAACTCATGTTTAACGGTCTTTCTTGTACCTTCTTTTTCTAAATCGTATCATAACTCCCTTTCTTAACTGTTTCAGGTGAGTTCTGAAATTTCATTCCTGACAATCGGCGATGCCAAGGGTAAGAAGTATCCACATAGGGCCTTTCCCATTAGCCCCTTAGATTTCTGATAATATCGAATTTTTTTACTGTGAGACTAATCCGTTTCATAGTTTTCACAGTAGTTCATTTGGGAGTAGATGCAATTTTCACAGTTTATATCTACTAACCTAGGTGTATTTGTGTGGGTACCTACATGAATAGGTACGTATATACATATTTAATTATGCCATTAATATTTCATAGACATTGTATTTCACACCCAAAGAAAAGGTTCAATTCCGAACTTATTTAATATACATACTCGACTATACAGAGTGTTCACACTTACGACTGTTAATCTTCTAGGGATCGATTCTGCAGGTAATTTGCAACAAAAAGGTCCTCTTGAAAATTTTTCTAAAACCCTTTATTTTTCAAGTTTTTTCACTATTCAGATTTTTTCGTGTTTTCAACCTCGTCTCAGTAAAACGGCCATAACTCCCTTAATTTTTGGAGTAAACAAAAAATGGAGGACACCGTTGGGAAGAGCGTTAAATTTCCCATCTCCCTGAGGTATTTGGATTTTTTTACAGTAGGTCAAGTAGGTGAAATAATGGACTAAACACGAGAATTTCTCACTTTTTTAAAATTACTGTTTTTTATGGTGCGTTACGTATTGAAAAACGCTGCAAAGTCCTTGTCACATGGGTTTATTATTCTATTGGACTTACCAACAGAAATGCTGGCTGTTTGTTTATTGTTTCTTTCATGTAAAATAATATAAATAGCTATTTCTGATGGTTTCCACCAATTTTGGCCTCCAAAACTTGAATCAGGTACGCTCCTTTTTTTTTCAAATTATCGTTTACATTGATAGTACCATTTAATCGTCTTGATTCACGTGTTGACACTTTTTCTAGTGTTATTCTACAAATTGATGGTGATTTCAGACGATTTCGCAGGTTTTTGACTCATAAAAAATCAATTTTGGGAGCTGAACATCTGGCACCACCTCAATTTTCCACTCCTTGGTCAAAATCGACTTCGTATTCGGTCTTCTCGTCCCCAAAAACATTGAAAACGATACCTCAAAAGCTCATTTTACTAATATGTAACTAAAACACAAAAAGTACCTATTTTTATACACATTTTCACTCATAACACTCCTGGGTATATTCCGATCGGGCTGAAAAGTTTTGGGACACAACTAGGGCCCAAATGGAGCATGTGTGCGAAAGGGATGATTTGAAAACTGATAAAGTGCGTTCACCAGTGTGTTCAAGAAATCAACAACTACCAAAATATAAACAAAACGTTGAAATCTCAACAGCTTAAATTTACGAGGTGCTCAGTTTTGTTTTTGATATAAGGTTTGGAACGACTATGATGGCGAACGGAGTCACCAGAAGTGGCTTCCACGGATTGATACCTGCAAATTATATTCAAAATTCCTTGTATTGTTTGAGAAACCAATTCTACGAGCATGGGGCTACGTATTGTGGTTTACGGGCCTATTGCTCAGGGGAAAATGCTATGCAGCTAACTTCAAGAACCATTTTCCCTTCAGGTAGTTACGCGGCCTATTTATATAGTGTTGGCACGCTGTTCGAGAGCTCGTCAACTCTCAACATACTATTATTAAACATGTCATTGCTCCAAGTCGAATAGCTGGTGGATGAAGAGGGTCTGATGGTTTTCCAAGTCGCCCAACCGATCTGTCCGAACCGATCTTCACCTTTCTGAGATGACCACAATGAATGGTTCTTTCGTTCCATTCGTTTCCTGTTTGCGGGAATCCAATATCGGTCATTTTATGATAGGATTTTTCTTGGCTCTTGGCCACTTCGTACCCCTAACCTTCTATTTTCTTCTACCGCTCACGTTGCACCGTGTTACATAATCCAAAACTAGCTGGACAAAAATGTTGAGCTACTAGGTAATCATATAGGCAATTCGGCTCGGACTATGAATGTACGTACCCACATCATTCATACTTATGTCCATATGACCAAAATAGGTAGGAAGTTTACTATCAGCAAAACCACCCCTCGTTTGTATCAAATATTAAATTGTCCAACTGTCAATCAAACTTTTTTATGTTCTCTGAGTTTGGGATGACCGAGAACAACAAATTACTGCTCATGGATCCGATTTGTAGATATCTTCAGGATGTGACCGGTTCGGTTGACCGTCACTTTTACCATAACGAGCTAAAGGCGCTTCCCACTTCTTGTTTCCCGTCACGTCAACGTGGAACTGAACGCGTGAGATGGCTTCTTATTCCTTATAAATCCTATTCCGTTCTACGACCTCGACAAGAATGTTCGAATCATTCCGTTGGCAGATCCACCAGGACGAAACGAAGGTTTATGGACTGACTAATTACTTGTACATGAAATAAGCATTCGTTATTCTTGCGTTTGGTGCAAGGCGATGATACACGACCAACATCATAATTATACGAGTACATCATTGGTTACACCAAGGCCGTTAGTTGTTAGAAAAACTAATTACTTAGTAGAGTGGGTATTGTTTTCCTGTAACGCTGGTTGCTTATACATGTACACTACATAATGTGCTCTAACATCTTACCTCACGCTGTACAAGCTTTAGTTATTGGCAGAGTACGTACGGAGAATTCTTGATTCAACGTTATTAGAATGGGCTACATTTTACTCTGCATTAAAAATGATATAGTTCTTGGGTTTCGTCGTATAGGTACTTAAACGAAAGAATGCCCATGTATTGCCCATGTACTCGATTTTTCTGTGATTTTCATGTTTTGTGTTGACCTGTCTTGAAAGAATATGCAAGTGTCAACTCTTGCATCGTCTTTCTTATTTAGTTGATAGCATATTATTGCATATTCTTGCATATGCAAGAACTCAACTCAAATCATGCAAGAACTCAAATGAACTCTCGCATATTCTTGCATATTGAGTTCACTGCATACCTAGGGACAGTATACATTGTTCATAATTCTTTTATCCATTTTATGTCGTCAGTGTTGCAGTTAATACTACTGTGAAGCAAATGATGAGACAGTAGTAGAAACAAGTGGTGCCTTCTGTGTCGTCACATGCTTTCATATTTAAAGTTTAACCAAATAGAATTTCTAGCTGAAAGTTATCACAAGAAGGGTTTCAAGGTGGCCAAATCTGAGTTTGGGGTCAAAAATGCAAAGTACCGACCCAAGTTTGCCAACATCTTAATTATTGTGATTGATAGCCCAGATTCCAGTCTCCTCAATCGAGACCCTAGGCTAGGATCCAACTAACAATTTGCCCATACAAACGGCTTTCTCTGTACGTCGACTTCATCACTACTCAGCCAAGTTTGCCTGAGAATAGGAAGGATAATTTCATCAGAACTTATTTCCGTCCTACAAGTCGGTTATTTCCACCCAGAATCCCCCAACTCGGAATCTCACTTTGTAACTCAACGCGGCCCAAGCACCAGGACTCAAGCGTACCCCAGGGGTTGATATGACGTCATCATCTGATAAATAGGGATGACGCGGACACCCTTCGGCATCAAGGTCTTTTGAGGTCCCATGGGCTTACAGTTCTGGCTGGAGTGACGTCAGAAGGCCGGCCTGGCGGTGACGTGACGGGCCTCAACTCTATCTTGGTTTATTAGATCAAGGAGGCGGCTGTGGTCATCCGCGCCTAATAATAGACAATCTCCCTGGCTCAACACCAAACATGTGTAATATCCACTTTCCAGCCTGTTGACTCTGACGGGCCCGTCCGCATGTGGAAAGCGATTTTTCATTTTTATATGAAACGGGGCTTCCTTCCTTATTTCTCAGTTTCATATTTTCTTATCCTTTGAACTTTGCCCGATTGAAACGCTGAATACTTCCAACCATGCAGCATGGCCTAGTGAGCGAATATTCTGAGTAACCTGAAGTACTGCACTTCAATATACTATAAATTAAAATCCCCGTAAAAAACGGTTAAATTTAAATGAATGGCATCCAAGTGGTACTTTTCCGTCAATAACGCCAGGAAAAGGGAGTGCAAAGGAATCCAGATATCTGAGCGCGTTGATTGGAAAACTGAAAAAACCAACCGACAAGAAAATGTACTTACCTACGGAGAAATCGTCCCAAGTTGGCTACCTCGGTTTATGGACGAAAGGATATGGACGAAAGGGCACGAAAGGATAGACACCAAGTTAAAACAACGCTAAACAGCGTTTTCATTGAGTAACTATTACATACCATGCAAATGTCCTGCCCAAGTGCCTCTAAGCGCCTTGTGGACACAGGTGAGCTTGGCACTTCCGAAGCCGGTTGGGAAAATCGAGAATGGAAAATACAATATTTCGCATCATATCCAGCAGCGCATATATATTTATCAAAAACACTTTATTTACAGATTTGACGGAGAACTTCGTTCCTTGCCAACACATTTGACTCTTAATTTAGCACTCATGTAACTGCGAGGCTGTATGAGGCTACAATCGCCAAACGAATCTTAATACGATAAATTCTACCGAAGGCGATTTTTATTTTCACTTAAGAGCCAAATAAATTAAATTTCGAGTGTCATCGGAGTTCACGCCCACCGTCTTCACAGCAGGAGTATAAATTTCCCTAACGACGTTATAACGGTTGGATTCTTAGAATAGCAAGTAGTGAGGGCCATTTAGGGGCCCGCCGTGAGTTCGATACTCGTTTGCTCAAGTTATTACTAGCTGTACTAGTATTATAAATAGTTATACTATTTCATTAATTATATTCCATACTACCTACATTATTTGATAATACTGCATATGCAGTTGGGACTTGTTTCATAAAACAGATAGCACAAATTACAAGTCGATGTTTTGTGAAAGTTTCAGGAAAATTATACTTGTGTCGAAATGTGCTAGTGTGAATGTGTATTTATAGTCAACTGGTGTTGAGCTGATGTTGAACTGCCTACTGAATCTTTAGAGCCGGCCAAGAAAGAAAAATGTGTTAATAAAGGGCTTTGAACCAACAAAAAATCCGACTCGAGAGCGTCAGTCATACGATTAAATTTCAGTCCAATTTCATAATATTTTAATGGAATAATCTCCAGTGGTTGTTGGCTTTTGCAGTTCATGAATGAATTAGGAATTCATAAATCTTCAGGTGGCCGATTACCCACCGTCCTCTGAATTTGGATACAAAGTTGTAACAGTGTGGGGCTGTTCTCGATAAATTTTTTCTTCCGGTGGAGGCGGGATCGGTTTGGGGAAGCCTAATCGATATCCCTTCTTAACCGGTGATAATCTCACTGGTCTAGGAGGGGGACTCTCGAGGGTCCACCCGCACTGTTACACTCTGTCACAAGGTAGCAGTGCGTGGTTCGGTAGTATGAGCTGAGCACTTCACCATACTCCATCCACTTTTTGTGGGCTTACCAGATGGATAAGCCCAAAGGTTTCCCAGAAGGATTCCTTTACTAACAACCTGCCCCTTTGATAATACATACATCTATTGGCTTCCCCACTCCCTTTCCCCCCTTTAGAGTGTCAGTATAATCAAAGTATACTGAGCTCATTAGAAGGCGATTGATGCCATGTCCCAATTGACAAGTCCCAATAGTTGTTCCATCCCAACGATGGAGGTTGATCACCTAGAGGTTGCCCAGATGAGCACAATTCACTGGTCAACAACCTCTGACAACACTATCCGCCATTACTCGTATGTAGGAGCTTTGTTCTCCACCAGTAAAATATTATTGAGGTAGTACCATTACGATGGAGGTTAGTCACCTTGAAGTTGTTCAGATGTCTTTTCCTGAACCAGAACTTCATACTACTTTTCATTCCCCCTTTTCCCTCTCATACTTCTGCTACCCAGAAGTATGTCATGTGGGGAGGAGTGTAACAGTGTGGGCTGTTTTCTATACATTTTTTCTACCGGTGGGGACGGGATCTGTTTGGGGAAGCCTAATGGATATCCCTTCTTAACCGGTGATAAAATCTCACTGGTCTAGGAGGGGGTCCCTCGAGGGTCCACCCCCACTGTTACACTCTGTCACAAAGTGCAGTTGTTCAAGTTAACGTTTGCTGACGAAAGTTTATTGGAGACCAACACGGTACCAACCCGGACTGATTTCAACGGATTTACTCACAGACAACTCACAGCGCAAAATGAACAGTTGTGAAGAATTTGATTTTTCATAGCTGGAATTTGAATTGCTCTCCAAGCCTGATAAAAATAAGTCCATTGATTACGTTCATTAGTGACTCATCGTGTTGAGTTTGATAAGTTCGGAGATGCCGCTACTATCTCACCCTCTCCAAAATACTGTCGCCTTTTTACATAAATTTTGGATGCTGGAGCCACTGCGTTGCTAACTCCCGTGGTTTGAGCCTCCATCTACTCTATGCATTTTCATTATTATATTTTCACTCGTATTTGCACCGTGATCTCGATATGATCGCAAATCACCCCAACCCGAATGCTCTCTTCTCCTTTCATAAAAACCAATTCGACATCCGTTTCTCACTCACAATCACACAATTTGTGTACACAAAACCGAGGAATAAGGCCTGAGGCAGAAGATGGCTATTAATTTATACCTTTTGTGGTCCTGTCTCCCCGCTGTTCGCTCCCTCCCAACCGTTCTTCCACCTACTCAATGATGCGGCCTATTTTCGTAAACCCCCCCCCACGACCCACCCCTCTAAAACGCCTTTGCTTTGTTTCATTCTCACTCAATATCAATAGGTTGTTGTTCCATTGAGGTGACGTCACTCTCCGCCCGATTCCCTTCCATTCTCTATCTGTTCACTCGTTTTGTTGTGTGTTTTTCAAGCCTCGTCTATTTGTAAGCCATTCAGTGGCGTTGAATGGGCTTTTCCATGAATAGTGTTGGAAACATTCTTTTTCTCAGCGAATAAAAACATGTTCAAGTTTCCAGAAAAACAACGGAAACATTAACAATATTTTCCGTTACTGGTCTACAACGTAAATATAACTATAATTTTAAAAATGTTTTATTAATAATAACCGAATCTATTATTGTGTTTTCCATGCTAAAAATAATGGGGTCTATTATTGTATTTTCAAAGACAACATAATATACCTACCAATTAGATTACTGTGGGAAATGATGTATATATCTAAAAAAAATTAAATTTATTTTATAACCCTGGATTTGATCTCACTGGGTATATACCGGGTGGACTTTTTACTCGACGAAATGACACTACTCGTTATTTTAATGCTTAGTCCCTGTAGGCTTCACGTGATTAAAATGATGTGTATACTATGTACTCAAACGAAAGAAATGGAAAAGAGGTAGTTACTTCGTCCATCAGGACACGATATAATTACTCTCATAACTGAACTTCCTTTTAGGGAGCACCCCTCGGAAACTAGGCCCCTAGATTGATGGTGCTCTGTTATTTTTGAATGGAATCACTTTAAGCCTTGAAGAAATATCCACAAGCAAATCATTTTCAGCCTTTCAAGGATCTCGACTTTCGACAAAATAAAACGTGATACTTGCTTACACTGCGTTGCCTAGTTATTTTATGTATAAGTCACATGTCAGATTATGTAATAAGTTGATAGGGAAGAAGTACCTCAGGTGAATGGGTTCCCTGCCTCATCATTTTTACACATGAGTACCTAATAAAAACAGTAGGTACTTCTTAACCAGTTGTACCGAACGAGCTGCGTATCAAACTACAGCATCTTAGGTTGAACAGGTTAGGAATTAGCCGCAGGGCACACGGAGATAACAGTATGCCCGCCTGCCTGGTCATTCTTACCCAGTTGTACCAAAGCCTCATGACATAATACAGCATCAAAGGTTGTGAATGGGGTAAGTGCACCTTTTTTTAATGCATTTAGACGCCATCCTGAGAATTTCGACACCAACCGCACTGTCCTACGATAAGTACATATAGTTCTTTTATATGATTTTTCAAATTTTCTACCAGGTCTGACGTCATTGCATCTCTCTGGCCTGGGTGGGGCCCGCTGTTTAAAAAAACTATATAAATATATATAATTATAATATAAACCGCTTTTGTGACCCGTGCACATACCCCATTCGCCAAGATGTACCGGAGGCAGCTTTAAGCTATTGACCTGGTCCAGAACTCAAAATCTCCTTGTCACCGATGCCTGATTCAGATCAGAATCAATATGCGGCAGAATTCGTTTATTCAGTGTCACAGTTTCAGAGAAAATAAGCTATTTTGTTTCCAGTTATTGTTGAAATTAATGCGCAACTCGACCGTCAATCAAATTTGTAGACGCTAGTTCTGTCGAATCCATCGAATTGTTTCTTGTCTGTCTCGTCTGTCTGTCTTTGAATTGCCTGTCTCGCTGCCATCATTTCAAATCGACTATAATAATGAGATGGCCGGAAGCCAGGTCGTAGGCGGCAGCGGTGATCCTTCGAGGAGGATTTCTGGGTCGGAAATACGTGCGGACAATATATTATAATCGTGTGGCCGGTGGGGAAGGGCTCTCATAACCGGTGTTATCATGCTCTAAGCTTCTCTTATGAGGGCATCGGTTTTTCCTTATAAGTTGCTTCCCCGCTAGGCGACCTCTAGGCCGTTCTTCCTCACATACTTAGCGTCGCGAGCAGCGAAAAGAAGGCCGTTTTAAAGGAAGGGTATCACTTCCGAATGCGACCGTGGTTCTTGTTTATTTTCATTCGTTATTTATAGTTCCAGGTCGTTCCGTTTTGTAAACAACACTGGTGGAGGGAATCAACTGTAACCATAGTGCGTTACATTGGTAAGTTATGATTCATTTTGATGAAATTTGACATATTTAATGTTTATAATAAACTGCTGAAACCGAAATCAACCGCATCCCATTTATCAAGTAAATTTGGACGAAATGGGACGACTTAACCCCAAAAAGTAAGGTTAGCTTTGAATATAAATAAGACAGTGGGATATTGCCCGTCGTTTCAACGTCGCCTCTGTTGCCTTTTGGTGATTTCAACGCCCATTAAGAAGGTGCATGTAAAAATTAGTAGATTCTTGATGGAACTTGGAGAATTGAAAGTCGATTTTAAAAAAGCCCATAGATTTACTGATGAATTCACAGTAATCAGTCAAAGGTGCAGTGTTGGCTTCCTTGCAACGGGGGTTTGAAATCTCCAAAACGCCCCCGTAGTGGCACGTGTCTTTGGACGCTTTAACCAACTTTATCCCTTTATCTTATTTATAATCGAAGGAAGGTATGCTAATTGGTTTCAACTTTGCGCGTACGCAGAGTCTATCGCTCTGGTCACTATCGAATTCGCTGAAGACCATTTCGGACCCGACTTGGTAGGCACTTGATCTCCATCTGATGATGCGCAGTTTCAGTTGCGGTTTATATTCGACCGATTCCATATAATTTAATACGTATTCTCCTCAGCGAATTCCATACTGATCGAAGCAAAGGCACTGCGTACGGCAAAGTTAAAATCAGTTAGCATACTTTCCTTCGATTACAAATAATTTCATGAGATTTCACCGAAATCGGTATAATATAATCCATGATTGAAGTGCTTACCAAAACTCAAGAAATCTTTCAACGTTTGACCCAGTTTCCAAAATCTCAGAGAATACAAATTACGCAAAATTTCATCTTTAATGGCTATCGTACTTTTTGCGTCTGAGGGGGTTTTCTTGGCGGGCAAATATTTAAAACCGGTTTGTTGTTTGGGGGTTTGGGGGGTTTTTGGGGGATGCATTTGTCTGAAACATATTGTAGATTAGATCGGGTGTACACTCATAAACTGGGTGCTCCAGAAATGGGTTTTAAGCGTGATTATTATCATCCTTCGTGTTGGGTATAAGGAAAATAAAAACTGCAGGAATCATGTTGATGACACAAGCTTGATAATCGATCTAGGCCTTTCCATAGAGACCAACCTACGTGTCAGCAGTAGGTAAGTAAAGACGACCTCGCTCGCGCGACAAGTCCAGGTCGGATTCCACGTTGTTGGATGTTTGTGCCGTAAAGTGTAATCATAAAGAAGCCAAAGCGGATAAGCGGATTCCGCGCTCGAGTCAATTAATAAATGCAAGGTGAACAATTTACTAAAGCAGTTAATCAGAATGTGGCGACTAGCTGTCGTCTCACATTAGCCGACGACGGCGTGAATTAATGTGGGCGCTGGGAGATAATGAATTGATCTAATGAGAGTTACACGTTACCCAGGCCTTGTTCGTAAGGACTAGCTGCTCGCCCGACCTTTTTCAAGTAGGTCTGTCGTATAGCAAATACCGAAGAGGGAAGTGAGTTTGTTTATTGTTTTGCTGGTTTCCTTTGACGGCAAGTTCTTGCGGATGGTGAAGATTAAGAGGCATCAATAACCCAGGATGACAAATTATATACCGACCGTGTTTTCCTTGTTTTTCAAAACGACTTACGTTTTACAGTTTGAGGAATTTGGTGACCATAACCAAGTTATGTGTTTCTATATATTATATACCTATGTAAGGATGATTCATGGATTTCTCATATGCATGCATGGAGATAGGCTCTAACCTGTGACAGAGCGAGTGTAGTGACGGTGGACCCTCGAGAATCCCCCTCTTAGACTAGCGGAACGGCGGATAGAAAGTCTTTGGACAAAAAGTCTTCGGACAGCAAGTCTCAAGTTTACGGCGGACAAAAAGTCTTTGGACCAAAAATCTCAGTTTTACGGTGGACAAAACGTCTTTGGACCTGACTTCATAGAACACTTCCACGATCGATGAGTTTTTTAAAAATTATGTTTCGTATACATGTATCCATGATAACTGATTTTAACACCACCTTTATTACTTTGCAATATTTCCATACCAACTGACCAACCACCACCGGATGGAACCGACGACAGATATGAGGCAGTAATGAAAGAACGCTGAGTGAGAACTTTACCATTCTGCAAACTATGTGGACTTGGGTTCCCCTTAGGTAATCACAGCGATATAAAACGTCCTCCGACGCGCTCTCCTCACTGGCCGCGTGATGTTGTACACTGCAAATTGAAAAAAACCCAAGACTTTTCGTCCAATTTTTTTTTGTCCTAAGACTTTATGTCTTTAGACGTTTTGTCCAAAGACGTTTGGACAAAACATAAGTTCCTGAATACCAATTTCGCTATCCGAGTGTCGTTACACGAGAGGCATAGCGACACCCACTCCATACCGACAATAAGGTAACGAGTTGCAGAATCGCGCTACAGGGACGCCTCGTGTATACTGTGATGGCTCTGGGAACGTTTGCGCGTGCGCCCATTTGAGCGCTTGACACTGGGCGATACCAAGCGACGAGCAACAACGGATCCCGTTCGGATGGGATTCTTCGCATTTTCAAACGACCTCAGCTCCCCATCCCCTCGTCACTTCACCGCCACCACAACACCGAGGAGAGTCCAGCGGAAGTGGAGCCGAATGCAAAACGCTGCAAAGTCCTTGTCACATGGGTTTATTCTTCTATTGGACGTACCTACAGAAATTTTGGCTGGTCCCCTGCAGGCTCGGGTTGCTCAAAATGGTACCACGGGCGGAGGGAGCCCCAGGCCACAGGAGCAACGCCCTAGGGCCTAGGGCAAAGCTCCACCGGTCTGCCCTCCAACAGAGGTTGGATTCGTGGTGGTCGTGAACTTTGCTAGAAGGTAGGTGGCCCTTCCCTTTTTCCTCCTCCTCCTGGTGTTGGGCAGGACCCCTCCGGCAGAAGACGAAAGTCAGTTAACCGGGGGGTCCACTTGCCATTTCAACATCGTTCCACATGTTCATTTATTGTTTCTTTCATGCGAAATAATTTAAATAGATTTTTCTGATTGTTTCCACCAATGTTGGCCCCCAAAACACGAATTAGGTACGCTCCTTTTTTCCCTCAAATTATCTTTGATCATTGAAGTGCCATTTAATTGTCTTGATTCACCTGTGGACAATTTTTCTAGTGTTATTATACAAATTGATGGTGATTTCAGCCAACTTCCCAGGTTTTTGACTCATAAAAAATCGATTTTGGGATCAGAACCATTGGTAGACCCTCAATTTTTCACTCTTGACTCACAAAATTGACTTCATCTTCGGTCTTCTTGTCCCAAAAAACACGGAAAACGATACCTCAAACGCTCATGTTACTAATAAGTTACTAAAACACAGAAAGTACCTCTTTTTATACCCATTTTCACTCATAACACCCTTGGGTATATTCCGATCGGGTTGCAGAGTTTCGTGACACTACTAGGGTCCAAATGGAGCTTGTGTGCGAAAGACCGAATTTTTTAGACCGAAAATGAAGCCGGTACACGTGTTACGGCGGACGGCGTACGGCGGACGGACATTGCATTTTTGGAATCTACGCACCTTGAAACGTAAAAGAAAAAAATTTGAGGGGGTGTTATGAAAATGTTTTGCTGAGCAATTACGTAGGTGTATTATTCACAGAATAATAAACCAAAACGAACCCAAACATAGCCGAACCAGTTATCAGTCTCCCGTAAGATAAGGAGAGTCTGCCCCCCCCCCCCCCCCCCTATCGGGTCGTGAAAAAGAAGGAAAATGCTAACTGCCTGTGAGAGAGAGAGAGAGTGTGGAAGGTTACCATAATCTAAAACATCAGTTATGAAACGATAAAATTCAAAGTGCACCTATTTTATGATATTTTTCAATTATTAAAATTTGTTTTTCTCGAAGTTTTAGTTACCAAATTTGTTACATTCCCCAGACCATATTTTGAAATGCAGGTACCTACCTGTCGTAAGCCTGGGCGTAGGTTTATGACATGGCGGGATGGGGGTAGGGTTGGTTCGGATATGTTAAGGATATACTCCGTAGGAGTCTCTTTTTATTTCTGCTCACCATTCTACAATATTTTCGGTGAAATAATATCAAATCAATCGATGGAATTACTTATATGAAATTATATCTTTAGAATCGAGTATAAAAAAAATTGACAAAAAATAAATAAAGTCCCCCCCCCCCTCCCGTTTGATGGTTTCCGTTTCAAGATAGTTGAATCTCAAAACGGAATAAAAACATTTCTGTTCGTACTCGTCCGCCGTACTTCGTTTTTTCTTAGTTACCATGAACGAAAATTAATGAAATTTGGTTCGTGAGTTCCCTTAAGGGTCTAGTTGGTCCGCGAAGGTCGGCGTTACTGTCAGTCATCTCTAAGGGTTGAACTTTCCGGGGCGCCGTTATCTCGAATTTGTTTAAGTGTTCAAATTGATCTCGAACTTCAGAATTGTTTGAGACCACCCGGAGCATTGTACGTCCAGCCGTTTGTTCACTCAGAGGCCCTGAAGGTTGCGCCGAAAAGCTTCGTCAACATGATGGTGAATGAAACGGTATACATCCGGCCCAGGTATCATTGCTAGGGAATAGCATACTATAATCACGCATGGCTGTATGAAGTCGAGTTGGTTGTACTGTGATATTATTAATTTAAAAAATGATGGCTCTTTTATTTTGGATATTTTGGATTTTTCGATAGGTACTTTTGTAACTTGACAAACGTTATGCTTCATGAATAACAACAGATAATTAATGTTTGAATTATTGAATCCACCGCATATTTGTGAAACAGTAATTCCCCAGCCGTCTGCAATACTCGATTTTGTGTTTTCCTGGTGATGGTGGGGGGGGGGGGGGGGGGGGGGCGAGAGTAGGCATTAGCCACAGAAAACTGTGATTTACGCAGAAGGGGCACCTATACAGGTAAATAATATAGGTACCTTTGTATACCTAGATTTTTTTTGGGGATTTTAACCCCCAAAAACTCAAATATGACTTAATTCTAATTTTTTTTTAAATTTCTCATCGCCAAACCCATTCGTGGGAAAATTTTACATTGTATATCTTTAGCCTTGAGTAACAGTTATAAAAATGTATACCTACATATTATATAGAAATTAGTTGATTTATTGACTATGGAACGGAAACTTTTTCAGTACTGAAATTGTTGTATCCTATGCCTTTTCTTCGAACAGTACCTAGTTCGATACAACGATTCGGTTCGATTAAGCTCAGCTAAACTTGTCAGTAGCAAATAATAACTGAAGAGATAGGTATGTACTGGAAGAGTATATTGGATAGATGTGAGTTTGTATAGTCCCGAAGCGAAAGGAGGCCCGATTTTGATTGGCTGTTGAAGGGAATGGAATCGGTGAGATTGGAAGGGGTCAACTGGAAAGGGGTCCATCTGGGGAGAGAGAACGGAAGGAACCAAGCTGTTACCAGTATAAATTAATGCAATAATTGAGGAAAACGTTCAGGAATTACATTATTCTACCTATCACTCATAGATTTCGAATTTTAGAGAATTTTCGAAGGAAATGAATCTATTGCAATGGGTCCAAAATTTTCAGAACACGAATTTTAATATTTTTTTAATAGGCAAATCCGTTTCAGAGCATCCTGAATTATTCATCTCTAGATTTTAACAATAATGTATTAATGTCTAAAATATTTATTTATGTGTCACTACAGACGATATCTTACCTTGGGTACATGGTGAAAATTCCAAATTTCGCCAAAATGTTCGTATTGCCAAACAAAAGGATGAGTTCAAAGATGAGCATTTTTTAAAAATTCCTAAGGGGTTAAATTTGAGGTTAGGTGTTAAAAATCGGTAAAAACTGCTAAAATCTCGCGAACAATTGATGTAAAATTACTTTTAAATGGTATAGAAGGGTGAATAAAGCAAGAAAAATATGATTTCAGTTTTTTTTTTTGTGCAGAATAGGGGACACATTTCGATTTGTGGAGGTCAAAATTGGTATTAAGGGCTAAAATCAATGTTAATTCACCTGATGTGGGATGGTGATTCACGACGGAGGGACTATTTCGATGATAAAAATATTTTTCTCAAAAGAGAAGTGGGTCAAATTTGCCTTCATAAGGGTTAAAAGTTGGTAACACTGGCTAACTCCCGAAAAATTGTGTAATTTTACGAAAAGTGGTATGGTTCCTCGCTATATCATATTTTTATACAATAGAACGAATATTTCTTTGAAAATTCTCTCTTATAGCCATGCTGCATGGCTGGTACTTTTTTTTTCAAGTATACATGCTTGCTTACCTTTGGTGTGAAATGGAGAAACTCACTACAACGTCTATCTGTTGGAATCATACTCCGTATTACGTACTCGTCAGTGCATACTCCGTATTACGAACTCCTCAGTGCGTTGGTACCTATGAGGAGTTTGACCCGTTATCGCGGACTCGCGTGTCTCCCCGCTCACCGCCCCTCGCGCCTCACGAGATGTCGTCGAGTACCTTCCCGCATCCCGCTCTCATCCTCCGGAAGCACTTCTTTACCTTCCAGTCCGCCACTTGTTCCCTTCCCCCCCGTTCGTCCCCCCCCCCCCCCCCCCTCGCTCGCCAAAGTGCTTTTGCCTTTAGGAGCCGAAGCGCCCGGGAGGCTGTCACCCTTGGTACGTGCTCAGCCGTTATTGGTGTCTAGGCCGACTCAGGCAAGAGGCACTTGCACTTAAGCGCTACATCCCTCCGGGTGTCATTCTCATTCGAGCGCGTTGTCAGCCGTCCGCTTCACTTTGCTCCTCATAGCGCGCGGGTTGGACATGAGGTTGCGATGGGAAGATTCCCTCTGTTTCAAGAGAAGGTAAACACCCAAACACTATTTTCTTTGTCTATAAGTTCCAGCCATGCAGCATGACCCATTGAGCGAACTTTCGATTTAACCAAAATTAATTCTCCTACCTATTTGAACTAACATAAACCTACCACATAGTTAAAATTACATAATTCGAACAAAAACACTCGCGAAGAAATCGTGGAAACCCATTTCAAACAAAACGGAGTTATTGAAAAACGCTGCGAATCCCTGCACAACGGTTTATTATTTTGTACAGAATACCCTTCTGTTACAGATCACAGCTCTCTGTATAGATAACCAGTATAATATATAATATGTACTACTCTATACATATTATTTAGATCGCAGACCCTCCGTAGGTTAGCACCTAACCCCGTACTCGTTACTAGGTACCTACCTAAATCACGAGTTGAATGTTGCTAAAATAATTCTGTCGATTACAAACAGTAACTAAAATGGCAAAAAGAAACGCAAATAATGAAGTTCTGAAGGAAAATTGTTGATGTGGAGTGCATTAGATGCCCCTTCTGCGTAGATCACTGTTTTCTTTGGGCCAGCAGCTCTCCTCTGGTCAAGTATAATGAACCGTTGTGTAATAACTTGCCCATCAATAATACTTCAACGGTTGGTCAAGTTGCAAAAGTACCGATTAACAAAATCCAGCCCCTTCTTGGTACATGAACCGTTGTGTAAGAATTTACCGTTCTGTAATAATTTACCGTTGTGTAATAATTTACCGTTATGTAATAATTTATCGTTGTGTAATAATTTGTCGTTGTGGTATAATTTACCGTTGTGTAATAATTTACCCATCAATAATACTTCAACGTTTGTTCAAGTTTCATAAGTACCTACCATCTAAATCCAATAGTCCATCACTTATCAAATGAAATAATATCGCAGAACAACCAACTCGACATCATACAGCCGTCCTTGATTATAATCAGGTGCTCCCTTTTGATGATATCCCGGCCGGATTTATACCGTTTCATTCACGATCGTGTTGATGAAGCTTTTTGGTGCACACGAACGGCTGGACGAACAATGCTCCGAGTGGTCTCAAAAAATTGTTTAGCTCAAGACAAATTAACGTAGAAAAACCATACCCTTTTATCGAAAGTTTTCGAGCTACGGCGTTCTGAAAATTTCAACCCCTATTTTAAACCCCTTAGAGATGACTGACAGTAACACCGAGCTTCGAGGACCAACTAGACCCTAAACGGGACCTACAACCCGAATTTCATCAATTTTGTTTCATGGTAACTAAGAAAAGTGGCCAGCACGGCATACGGCGTACGGCGGACAGACGGAAATTTTTTATTGCATTTTCGGATTCTACATACCTTGAAACGTAAACCATCAAATTTTGAGGGGGGGTTAGAATTTTTTTTCATGCTCGATTCCAATGGTTCATTATTGAAAATAATAAAACAAAATTGTCTATTTCCACTAATACACGAAAAAACGCGAAAAACGCGGTTTCGGTGATCAAACCATCGTCAGTAACAAGCAATAACTGATATTAGTTATTGTTTGACACTGACGATGGTTTGACCATCGAAACCGGTATAGCAGTGTTTTTCGCGTTTTCTCGTGTATTATTGGAAATAGATTATTTTTTACAATAACTCCGTTTTTCTTTTTACATAATATTCATTAATCAAGTACGTTTTTTTAAAAATAATCCATCCTTGGACTATTGGTCATCGTTTTTCCTTGTTTGCCAAAAATTAGAATTCGAAAATTAAAATTGCGTTTATTTTTCAAAAATAAAGAGTGGGTGAAATTTGAATTGTTGTGAGTAAACAATGGGGTATGCGCGCCTATTTAATTATTTATTTTTTAAAGAAATTAGATTCCATCCTGAGAAGTTTGACACCAACCGCACGATAAGCAGTTCTTTTTATATGATTTTTCAAAGTTTCCAGAAGATCTGACGTCATTGCACCCCTCTCGCCTGTGTGGCTCCCTGCCCACTATGACGTCAGAACTTCCGGAAACTTTGAAAAATCATTAAAAAAGACCTACCTACGTATCGTAGGACAGCGCGGTTGGATTCAAATTCTCAGAATAGAAATTAGTGCCATTAAAAATGATATAAACCGCTTTTCTGTCACATGCGCACACCCCATTGCCCAAAATCTGTAGCAGTTGCGAAAATAATTTTTTCTAAAACAAAAAATGCACCCATAACTTGAGTTTTTGCGCGTCAATAATCGTTTATAATTTAAAATTGCCGAAAAGAATTAAAAATTGCTTTTAAATCACCGGAAATATTATGATTTGCTTATATGGTCATGCTTTCTATTGTATTTGTTCCGCAAAAGCACGATTATCTTGACGCAATGAAAGTTTTTGGCCTAATGTAGCTATGAATTTACCACAACTAAAAAATGTGCCTTGTGCAATTGAGGTTTTTTTCGGGATACAGTTTCCATAAAACTAAATTCGCTGAACTGTGAAATTTTCCGTATCCTCGAACGTCCTGTTTTTCTGCCGGGTAGGACTGAATATACTTGAGCGTTTCTGATTTCCCGTCCGAGTTTGAAACAAACCAAATCCAGCTAAAAGTTTGTTTCTTAAGGATATCACATAAGAACAACATGAGGACACACGCTCATAATTTAATTCTCCAAGGCTAATAAATTATCCTAATTCCATCCTCCGACCGCATACCACTGACCATCCGATTCATGGAGAAACTTCCCGACATTTCTGCTCGAGTATTTTATTCCCGTTCAACACGCAAAGCCCGGGTGTTTCGACGGATTTATGGCACTTCTAATCTATTCCAGAGCAACGAGCTTCAAGAATCAAGTAGGTAGGCGGTTTGACCTGCCCGCAGCCATCTAAAACACTTTTACTTTTCTCTAGGAATCGATTTTGCCTTCTGCCTTCTATAAAGGAGTTTCTCAGGTTTGAACGTATTTTGGTTTATTATTTTCAGTTTATTATTTATTATTTGCAGTAATGAATTGAGCATGAAAACCTGCGAAGTCCTTGCCACTTGGGTTTATTGTTCTACTGGACATACCTACAGAAATGTTGCTGTTCATTTACTTATTGTTTCTTTCATGTGCATTATTTTAAATAGCTATTTGTGATGGTTTCCACCAATTTTAGCCCCCAAAAACAAAAATCACGCTTTTTTTTCAAATTATCTTTGATCATTGGTAGTGCCATTTAATTCTCTTGATTCACATGCTGACACTTTTTCTAGTGTTATTATACAAATTGATGGTCATTTCAGACAGTTTTCCGAGGTTTTCGGCTCATAAAAAAAAATTACTTTTGGAAGCTGAACCTTCCCTAGAACCTCGATTTTCACTCTGGTCAACATCGACTTCATAATATTCGGTCTTCTCGTCCCAAAAAACATGGAAAACGATACCTCAAAATCTCATGTTACCAAAACACAAAAAATACCCATTTTCACTCTTGGGTGGGTCGGGCTGAAAAGTTTCGGGACACAACTAGAGCCCAAATGGAGCATGTTTACGAAAGAACGACTTTTTTAGACCGAAAATGAAGCCGGTATGCATGATACGGCGGACGGCGTACGGCGGAAGGGCATTGCATTTTATGAATCTACGCAACTTGAAAAAGTAAAAGAAAAAATTTTGAGGGGGTATTATAAAAATTTTTTGCTGAGCGAATACTAGGTGTAATAAACCAAAAAACCGCAAAGTCCTTGTCACATGGGTTTACTACTCTAGTGGACATACCTACAGAAATTTTGGCTGTTCATTTATTGTTTCTTTCATGTACAGTAATTGAAATAGCTATTTTTGATGGTTTCCACCTATTTTGGCCCCCAGAAAGCACGAATTAGGCTACTATTATTGACAAATTATTTTTAATCTTTCATAGTGCCATTTAATTATCTTGATTCACCTGTTGATACTACTTCTGGTGTCATTATACAAATTTTTGATGAGTCAATTTCCGACGTTTTTGACTCATAAAAAATTAATTTTGGGAGCCGAACTTTCGTTACAACCACAATTCTTCACTCTTTAGTCCGATCAACTTCATGTTCTCGGTCTTCGGTCTTCTCGCCCTAAAAACATAGAAAACGATACCTCACAAGCTCATGTTCACTAAAACCTCAACAAAAAAAAACAACCTTTACCCCCCCCCCCCCCCCCATACCACCCATGGGTGTGTTCCGATCGGGCTGCTGGGGACCCAAATGGACCCTGTTTGCGGGAGAAGGACGATTTTAATCTAAAATTTAACGTAAATTTAAGCCTGAAACTTTTTTGGAACCTCAATTCTTCGCTCGTTGGTCAAAAATGTCTTCATATTTGGTTTCCTCCCCTAAAAAATGTGGAAAAAGGTACCTCACAAGCTCATGTCACTAAACACCAAAAAAACCGTATTTTTACACCCATTTTTCACCCATAACACCCTTGGGTGTTCCGATCGGGCTGCAAAGTTTCAGGAGACGACTAGGGCCCAAAGAATCTAGGGAGCCTTGTGCGAAAGAACGAATTTTTTAGATCGCAAATAAAGTAGATATGTACGTTACGGCGTACGGCGGACGGACATTCTGGTTTATTTTTCTGTGAATAATTAATACACCTATGTATTCGCTCAGCAAAAAAATTTTATAACACCCCCTCAAAATTTGTTCTTTTACGTTTCAAGGTGAGTAAATTTCAAAAATGCTATGTCCGACCACCGTCAGAAACGCTCGGTCTAAAATTGTGTGTACAACTGTGTTACTGCGGGCCTTGCCTAAGATCTTCCATAAAGGATTTGGCGGTCCCCTAGTGAACTATGGGGCGATTGAAAAGCTGCGGCATAAAGTCTACGCGTTGACTCGAGTGCCGTTCGAGGGCTGATTTCGCTTGGAAATATCGCTAGTGATCTTTTCAGGAGTGACCCAGTAACCTTCAACCCAGTTTGCGACCGGTGTTGTTCTGACCTTAGAGATTCGTCGTGCTCATCTCCTACTGCAGTATAGTCATGAAGCAGTAACTGCTGGAGGACTATAAATTATTAGCTTTCTCATTTCAAACGAAAAACGTTGACCCTCGTAATCTGCTGTTTGGTCAGTAGGTACTTAATTTTTTGTTAGATCGGCAATATCAGCGTATTACACTAACTTGGTAAACATTCCGACCAGTAATTTGTACCAGAAACTTATCGAAGGTGTAGCACATAACCGCTTTGCATTTGCCATTTCAAACGAAGAGACAAGGGAATGAATAGCTTTTAATGTTATCACCTCCACTATAAACTATTAGACTATTGTAACATTTCATAGTTATATCAATTACGCTGCCTGCAGACAGTCACTTTTTCCTTCCGAGTACACCGAGGTGCTGAAAGCTTTCTGATCACTTGTGACGGGAGAAAATTCCCGGCGTCCAACGTCGAAAGACCTTCTTAAACAAATTGGATTTCATGGCTGTCTGTGCATCCCCAGGTTATTGCAAGGCTTTGAAACTCGTAGGTTACTTGGCCCTCGTCTCATATAACTTGTGACGGTGGCTGTTCACGAGTCGTTTGTTGTTCCGGTGAAGATGGGGTCGTTTTGGTGGACGCCTAATCGATATCCCGTCTTAACTAGTGATAATCTCACGGGTCTAGAAGTCGGACTCTCAGGAGTCCACCGTCACTGTCACACTCTGTCACATGGTAGCAGAGCATGGTTTGGTAGTATGCGTTGAGTAATTCACCATACTGCATCCGCTTTTTGTGGGCATTCCAGAAGGATAAGCCCAAAGGTTTCCAGAAGGATTCCTTTATAAAAATTCTGCCCCTTTGATAATACATCCATCTATTGGCTTCTCCACCTCCTTTCCCCCTTCAGAGAGTCAGTATAATTAAAATATATTGAGCTCATTTGAAGGCGGTTAATGCCATATCCCAATCAGTCCCAGTAGTTGTTCCCTCCTAACGATGAAGGTTGATCACCTAGAGGTTGCCCAGATGAGCACAGTTCACTGGACAACAACCTCTGACAATATTTTTTTCTCCGCTACGTTCTCCACCAGTAAATATTATTGAGCCATATTATTGATACCATTACGATGGAGGTTAGTCACCTTGAAGTTGTTCAGATGTCCTTTCCTGAACTATAACTTCATACTGCTTTTCAACCCCCCTGTTCCCTCTCATAGTTACTTCTGCTACCCAGAAGTATGTGCTTGGCCCTCGTCTCATATAACTTGCGACGGTGGCTGTTCTCGAGTCGTTTGTTGTTCTGGTGAAGGTGGGGTCGTTTTGGTGGAAGCCTAATCGATATCCCTTCTTAACTGGTGATAATCGCACTGATCTAGAAGGCGGACTCTCGAGAGTCCACCGTCACTGCACAAACTTTCATCATAATTGAGCAGCAACTAATTTCTGCGCATTTTAAACCATAAAATCCCTGCAATATGCATTAACTGTACGATAGAATTGACGAGCTGAAATTTGGAGGTACGGGTTATTCCCAAAAAAAAGAGATCAAAATCCCCAAGAGATAAACCCTAACAAAGGACCAGAAACGTTCAGTAATATCAATGGATGTTTCTGAAGTTTACTTTGAAATGATAGAGGATCTCGAATGTGCATTTAATTTGCAATAGTCTCTTCATCGAAAAAAAGCTGCAAATTATTACACAGCGGTTTATAAACCGTTGTGTAATAATTAAAGTTTCATACAAACGCGCGGGATTCAATAATTAAATCATTAATTATTTGTAGCTATTCATGAAGCAAAGGTAATAATAAACCGTTGTGTAATAATTTACCTGTATAGATGCCCCTCCTGCGTAGATAGTATAATACACCGATGTGTAATAATTTACTGTTGTTTCATCAATTTTGGTTCACGGTAACTAAGGAAAGTGCGAAGCACGGCGTACGGCGGACAGGCAGATTTTTTTTTTGCAATTTCGGATTCTACATACCTTGAAACGGAGGAACCGAAGAATAATGTGTCTAGTTTTCTTATTTATAATGTTTCGGGTCTCAGTAATAAGAGAAATGATGTAGTTTTTTTGAAATTTTTGGAATCTTATAATATTTTTGTGTTTTTAGAATCGCATGTATTGGAGCAGGGAATACCATTATTCGATAACATGTTTGTGGGGTACGATGTGAAATGGTTGGGGGGCAAAAAGTCATCAGGCTTCGGGAGAGCCAGTGGGGGTATGGTGATGGGTATTAGGAAGGGCCTTAAGCATGTTAGCTTTGTGAGGATTGGAGGTCTGGACGTGATAGCTATTCGCACTTGTGGGCATATTTTGCACCTTCTACCAGTCTATCTCAACTGTAACCATTGGGAGGAGGATTTCAACGAGGTTAACGACTTTATTGCTGCTAATGCCGACCTGAGCTGGATAGTAGCCGGGGATTGTAATGTCAGAATCGCAGATGGTCAGGATCTGGGCAACTTGGAGGAAACCGATTTGGGACATTTTAGACCTTCGCGTTCATCGAGAGATTTGGTTTTGAATTCAAAAGGCTCTAGATTCCTCGATTTCTGTGCTGATAATGGGTTGGTTATCCTGAATGGCCGCACGGAGGGCGATCCGGCTGGAGATTTCACGTTTGTCTCCCATCAGGGTTCTTCTGTGATCGATCTTGTGTGTGTATCATTGTCCGCAGTGCCATGTGTAGCCGACTTTGCTGTTATGAATGAGACCTTTTCGGATCACCTCCCGATCTCCTTTGGGGTGTACGTGGCTGCTGCTGGGGACTCTGCCCAATTGTTACCAAGGCTTCGGTGGAGGCAGGAGCGCAGACATGGGTACAACCGGGGGCTCAGGGTACTGGCTGGCGAACTGAGTAATTTGGATGATCTGGAGGTGGTGGTGGACAGAATGGCTGGTGGGATCAGGGACTTGGCGGCGTCATTTGGCGGAGAGCCGGTGGTGAAGAAGCAGCCCTGGTATGACTGGTCCTGTGAACGGGCAAGAAGAAGATCAATGCGCTTGTTGGGTCTATATAGGGAGACAGAATCGGAGGAGGTGAGACGAAAATATCTTGAGGAAAATATGCGCTATAAGAATCTTACTCGCAAGAAGGCGAATGAATACTATGTAGGTCTGGCGGAAAAGTTTCAAGAGGTTCACGACAGCGGACAGTTTTGGAGTCTTGTCAAGGCTTTCAAGAACCATGGCCATCGCATTCATGCGGCGATTTCTCCTGATGAGTGGGTGGAACATTTTAGGGTGCTACTAAACCCTGACCTCCCCTGTGATCCTGTTCTTTTTGCTGAGCCCCTCCTCGCTTCACCAATTCTGGATGGCCCCTTTTCTCTGGGTGAGCTCCAGGCGGTCCTCCATGCGTCAAAAGATCGTAAAGCCCCAGGGAGCGATGGCATACCTTTCGAATTTTATAAGTACTCCTGTATTGAATTTCAGGAGGTCCTTCTGGGGCTGTTCAACAGTATTTTGGGAAGGGGCGAGATTCCCGGATCATTCAAGGAGTCTCTTATATTTCCTCTCTTCAAGAAGGGTGATCCCTCAAATGCTGAGCACTATAGAGGTCTTTCCTTTATAAACTGTCTTGGGAAACTGTTCTCTGGTATGCTGGCGAAGCGCTTAACCTTGTTCCTCGAAACGTTCGATTTGATAACAGAATTTCAATCAGGGTTCCGTCGGGGTTACTCTACCATTGACTCGATTTTTGCACTGACCGGCATTATAAGCCTAAAACTGAACCAGCCAGGTGGCAAGGTGTACGGTTTTTTTGTCGATTTTAAATCCGCATTCGACACGGTGAATCGTCCTCACCTCTTTTTCAAGCTTTTAGCTCTGGGTCTCTCAAATAAGTTCGTGTCAATTCTGCGGAGTCTCTACACTGACCTGGCTTCGGCGGTGTGGACTGGGAAGGGCAGAACCGAATATTTTGGCGTGGGGGCTGGAGTGAGGCAGGGTTGTCCCCTCTCCCCGGTGCTGTTTTCGGTATTCCTGAACGATTTGGCGGATGAGTTACGTCACGGTATAAAGGTTGGAAATCTGGATGTGAGGGTTCTCATGTATGCAGATGACTTAGTGATGATAGCAGATGACCCTGGAGATCTGCAAGATAATATCGATATTCTGGAGGGCTACTGCAGCAAATGGGGACTTCAGTTGAATCTGCTGAAGTCGAAAATTATGATTTTCCAGAACGGAGGAAGACGACGCGCGACGGAGCACTGGAGTTTTGGAGGTAGAGAGATTGAGATTGTGAATGAGTATACGTATCTGGGGGTGGTTCTCACTCCCCGTCTCTCTTACACCAAACACATCAAGCAGAAGGCCCACTCAGCAAAGTTTGCCCTCAATAACGTATGGGGAAGGCTGTTCGCCGATTCGAATGTCCCTCTGAAGGCAAAGATGGATGTGTACCATGCGGCAGTCCGTTCAGTCTTGTGCTACGCAGCGCCATGCTGGGGATCTCAGGAGTATGAGCAGGCGGAGGGGGTTCAGCGGATGTTTATTAGGAAACTGTTCCATTTGCCTAGGTTTGCTCCAGGCTACATACTGCATCTGGAAACTGGATTGGACACGGTCTCGGCCTTCACTCTCAAGGCCCTTTTCGGGTACCTGCAGAGGGTGGCTCATCTTCCGGATATGCGTCTCCCGAGGATCGTTGCGAAGGAGGTAATAGGGAGGAGAGTCTCGTGGGCCCAACACTTGGATCGTCTCTCTGTTGAGCTTCAAGTACAAAACGAATTGGCTTCATTGAGGGGAGACTTGGTTAAGGCGCAGGCTGATAACCTCCTAGGGAAGTTCACTGAACATAAGCGCAAGCAGTTCTGGCAGAGAGCCCTAGATTCTGGAGGATTCACGCTCTACAGAGAACTGGATCCCTTAGTGAAGGCGTCTAGCTTGATCGAGGATCCGAAAATAGATCTTGTGTCGAGTAGATGGCTGTTCAAGCTTAGAGGTGAGCTGCTGCATCTCAACGGGAAACCGTATGCTTCCAACCGATGCGAGGAGTGTTCCTTGTGCAACACGCACCAGAGAGAGGACGTGTTTCACTTTCTTTGCATCTGCCCAGTGCTGGCTGAATTTAGAAGGACAGCATTCGGAGAGCCACTGCTTGGGCGTGATAGGGCATTGGTTCTGCTGAATGGCGAGGGGTGGGGAGACCTGGTTATTTTTTGCAAATTGGCGTGGCGGTATAGGGCAATGTTAGTGAATGAGTTTAATTTTTGATTTTGTACAGTCTATAATTCTCTGCCAGTTCCAGTTCATTTTCTAATTCTTTTATGTAATTCCATTTCCATTTAATAATTATTATACGAGGCCGACACTACCGACAGACGGTTTAATACCATGTTGTATTGTTTATTTTATAGGAATAAGAGTAATCATATGTGATTTATTTAATAAACGTTTTTCTTCTTTTCTTCTTCATACCTTGAAACGGAAACCAAAAAATTTTGAGGGGGGATGGGGAATTAAAAAAGTTGTTCATGCTCGATTCCAAAGGTTCATTATTGAAAATAAGTAACCAAAAGTGCGTGATTGAATAAGCATACAGCATTAAATTGGTCCCTACGTTATTCATTAACCGATGCCGTCCAACCTTTTATAACCTTAACACCTAACCTTGATTCAATTGGCAGTCAGAAGCGTGGACTAAGAATTGAATTAAATTAATAGGTCATCCTTTGATGGGTACATATCAAATTAATGATCTCAAGTCCTGTGGTGACACGAATCTCAATTAGCGGAGTTGAAGTTTCATATCCCTTCAAGGTTTTCTTGCGTAATAATATGCTATAGACTGCAGGATTGTGACAAGAATCGATAATCAATTAGTACGGAACCTTAAAATGTGGGAATTAAATACATAACGAAAATTAACTTCCGATATCAGAAATACCTAGTGGCACTAGGTATTTCTGTTCGCCTACTATATTGTGACTAATATTCTGTTCACAAATGATTTGAATGATAAAGAGGTAGATAATTATTTTGTTCTGTACTGAAACACCACTAATTAGTCACTTAGTACCCAATCAAATTCATTGCTGATGCACGATCAAGTTGCTGCTTAGTAGTAGCTTGATAACAAGGAACATGCTAATTGAATGAACTACAACCGTCTCGGAGTAGTTTGATGATACCAATAGTTCTTTGTAATAGGGCTATACACCGACAAATAATAGTGTTTCCTCTTTTTGTTTAAACTGCTCATATTATGTAAGTATACGAAATGAACCTTCAACACGTATTAATGGGTGAAATTCAGTGAGTATCAAGAAGAAGAAGAAGGAAACGAACTTACTTGGGAAAGCCCTTCCTGAATTCAACTTCTTAACATCATTCGTCGGTTTACTTTAATATTGATCGATTACCTATGCTAAATTTGAGAAACTACAGATTATGTGAATAAAACACCCTAGATTTTTTTTCGTGTGCGATTAAAAAGGTTTATAATTGAAATAATGAACCAAAATGGATTTTTGGATTGTAGATAGTAATGTGATCAGTCCTTATCAGATTTGTTATTCTGACACTTGAGATGTCTTGAGTGCATGATCATTAATTAGTTAGAAACCTTGGCGCCTTCTGGAGTACTTTAGTATGGCGTACAATAGGCTAAAACCTTTGGCAATCTGCACTTTTTTAGCACACAAAAAAGGGTGCAAATGATCGTGTCCTTGAAGAAAATACAGAGTCAGGGGGGTTATAACCGTACAACCATCTAAACAAGGGCAGGGGCGTAAACTAAAAATAGATTTTCTTTCCAATTCCGATCCTGTGTCCATTTTTAGATTTACTAAACTCCCACTGATTTACAAGAAGATTACATTAGTGCGTGTGATCCATCCTTCAGGAGTTGGCCGCGTTACAAAAATGCTGCTTGTGGATTCTAGCAAGCTCATCAGGCTGTTTGTAAACCCGCGGTCAAGGGAATTCGGATTGACAGCAGTTCTTATAACACGCTGGTTCGATTATCACTTCGATCGGCGATATCCAATTATCATTTTGATCAGGTTCTAAACGGAAAGCCAGTGAACTTTAAATACTTGTACTAATGGCATTGACATTCAAATTATTCTGTTAACAAATATATAGTAGGTGCATAATGCATACAGGATAAAAGAGTTTTGATCATTTAACTATTATTTACAGACGGCGAAGTCTACTTCATCGCCGAGATAATTTGTTGAAATGTTGAATCATTCATCAAGCTTTAAAACTTCCGTTTGGAAAGAACAAAGGCATGAAATGTCTGCCAAGATGTGGCATAAATAATTATAGCTCCCTCGTAACCATTGCATGCGACCGCAATGGTTAAATCGACAACTGGATCGTTACTGAAAACATCCACTACGGTTAGATAAAACTCCAAATGTTTAGCTCTTTCTTAGCTCTAGCTTCTTTTGCATAATTAGTCGCGTGGAGAGGATTCACGTTTGCGCCTTCTCCAACGAGCGTTATAATCCGATTTGAGCGACCTGTCCATCACTATTTCATTAGTGAAGTGCGTGGAAATAATTTGAAAAACTCGAGTCGAAATTTTGATTTTTGGGGGCAAAATATAGATAGTATTCTCCCCTAAGAGCTATCCAAGGCTTGCTACCTTTACAGACGGTATCGTTCTTCAAGAAAGTTATCTGAGAAGTATCCGAATAGTTTTCGTTAAGATGATTTTCGGAGTTATAATACTCAATGTCTTGTATATAGTGGATTAATATCACCTATATCAGCGAATCTATTAATGATAATTTTAGAGTACACTCGTACACTTCCGCGATTTCTATAAAACAGAAGCCAAACAAATAATTATCGCAAATCAGAGATTTTATTTTTTATACCTAGCATGTGGTCATGCCATTTTAAATCACATTTCAAGCACCAAACGTATTTTATGTATTGTGGGTCTTAAATACTTCATGCTTGAAATGTCTGAGGTATTATTTACATATGATAGAGACATATTTTAGGATTTTTCAATGGAGATATTGTTTAATGAGAATCACAACGAGATAGCAAGCCCGATGTTTCTAAAACTCCAGCTTCTCTTGAAATTCCTGTTCCAATAATAGAACTCTAAAGCCGCAAGTCTAAAAATAAAGTCACAAGGAGACGATCCGAACAAAGTGCTATTCAACGTCAGTATTATAAAACAAACTTACACAGAATGAGTGACAGAATTGATGGTATAAGGGGGTCTTGTGACTGCAACAATTTCCCTTAATAACAGGACTCCTGTTATGAGTAGAGACAAGTGACCGGGGAAATGTTTACTGCCAAAACAGCATCGCGAGAAAGACGAAAAGAAATATTCCCTCACATTTTATTTATTCGCTTTACTTATTTTGGCGTCTCGCCTAATTGTTGGCAGGGGATATCGTTCTGAAACAAGACACCCGGCTTATACACAGCGGCAAAACATGCAGTTGAAATCCGGAGCGATTTACAGAAGTGAAGTATGTCGAGTTACTCTAATGGTCTAATATTTCACTTGCGATTAGAAAAGGTTTTATACTGTGTGATTAGGGGATATGTCCAAACCAACGAAGTCGTCCAAGAGCTACTTAATGACAACCGATCTTGACCAATTTCAAAAATCCTCGTAGTTTATATAGGGATAACGCTAATGTTGATGCAATTCCACCCATGTAATTTTAAAAGGAATGTAGTTTTATTATAATATGACATATTATGAAAACATCGACCGAACTGCATTCTTCAGCATGTTGTTTCCACACTACCGAAGCTATGTGTCCTTGAAAGAACTGAACAAATGTCTGCGCCAAGAGGTTTGGCTGGGCTCAGTTTGAGGAAATAATCTCAATTCCTCGAGAAAGAAAAAGTGGCCAAAAGAGATGGTTTTACGATCGTAATGGAAAAAACCTATAAACTCCGCGATATCTCTGAACATCTTAGCAACTCATGAATTTCATGAGCGTTCCACGCGGCTGGTTCGCTGCCACGTACGAAAAATCGAAGGAAAATACAGCTAACCCGGAAATTAGTTTAGAACAGGGCCTGACAAGTTTGGCGTGACAGGAAACTATTTGTCCATTGCCATTGCTTGAAAAGGGAATTTTGGTTTCTTGGAGCAAACCGCCCAAATTATTTCCCTTGGGTCGAATTATTGGGTTAGGTTGAATGGTGGCAGGAGAGTTAGCAATAAATTGCTTCAAAAGCAAAATAAACGTGGTAGCAGTGGGGTGAGGTCGGTGATGAATATACATGAGACGGCCCTCCATTAATCTGTACAATCTTACGAAAGCAGAAGCAAGCGTATGACCATCCCTGTTTACCTGAAAATGTTTATGACAGATCAATCTCACTAGTCTCGGTTTTAAATGCTGCCAATACAAAAAGCAAGATAATAACGTAAGATTATACTTATGATTATAATCAAGATAATAATGTAAGATCAACATAATGATGTTGGTAGGAACTTGATGCTCAGTACGAAGAAACATGTTTTGGGTTTTCTACAATTCGTGAATGGCGCTAAACCTATGATTTATTAGTCGGAAACGTCATTAATCCATCGGGTTTCCATTTACAATTTTAGCATACAAAATACTCATTTCGGCGCAAAGTAGAGCGTTTTTCAAGAGCAACTTAGCACATGCCCTGTGCCTGTGCAACGCTTGTGTTGGAAGGAACAATCTTTTGAATCAGGAAGTAGAGGCGTTTCACGGAGCTGGGAACACATTTCGCCCTCACAGCCCACTCGTTATATGATGACTTGGTCCCGATTTATTTTTAAGATCTCGCCCTCCGACCGTATATAACACTAAGACGCCGATTTCGGCTCCCGGAATGATTTAGTGCCTTTTCTCGCGTTATTTATACCGTCTTTTTCGGTCTCTTTTTTATGTTTTTACTTTTATCTCTGATACTTGACCTCCGGTTCGAAACCTCAAAACCCCGACCCTAGACCGAAATATCCTTCAGCATGCTATCATGCGTTCCCGTCTAGTTGTACTATGTAGATCAAAGCTTCTATAGGATGCATCCCCACAAAGCCTCCTCTGTCCAGGTATATATGACTGGAACGTTACCACCCTCTCTGTATCCTAACTACTGACCAGTAAATATTTAAGACAAATAAGTCTTTCACTCCATGGTGATCTCCAAATAGTATCCTTACTGCGGTATAACAGTAGTCTGTTTTCAGGTTCTGTACAGGTTGACGTAATTAAGGATAGGTCATCACAGGATACAGGGTAACTACGTTCTATCCATCTTTGCTTACTGGACATGTCCTTCTTCTTTTGTGAATGGATTATTGAAACTAGGTACTTATCATTCTCACGCAAGGTTATACCGGTATACCTACCTAAACCTTCCAGAAAGCATAAATATCCATGTCCTCTGTGATAGGTATCTAAATAGCAACCTAATGCACAGAACGTCAGGTTACTCATATTAATTATACCCTTTAACAGTTGGTACAACTGGGCTCAAAATGTAGATCGTTGAGGGGGCTCTCTCTCTAAAATCACCTATGGAGTAGAAACATTAAAAAAGGTGCTATCGATGGCGCAATTGAGAAGTCTGTGTTTGAAAGATCAATGTAGTTACCTTATAACAAGCTGTATTTGCGCGTAATTTATTCTATTCCAAAGCCAAATTGTTCTAGACCCCTATGCGTCACACGTCATAGCGCTAAATGTTGCATTCCATCATTCATCGATGTATCCATTTCTTGATATCACCGTGAGCCAATTCACTTAGGTCTGGTGGCGGCAGGCGACAGGCAACCAGCTGGTGCTGGCATCAATATTTCATGACTCGTACCGGTATTACTTCGACGGGGGTCACGCACACGCGCTACTTGTTGAGTGGCTGCCTGTCGTTAAGAGGGCATATCAATATCCGTGTTTTGAACGTGAAACGAAAGGAAAAGACGCTGCACATTATTACACAAAGGTTTATTATTTGCCTTATAGATGCCCCATCTGCGTAGATCACTGTTTTCTGTGGTCACTCACTATCCTCGAGCTCCCTCAGGGAAAGCCCTAAATGGAGTACTGGAGCCGGCCCGAGAATCACACAAATGCGCGTGATTCAATAATTCAATAATTAATTATTTATAGTTATTCATGAAGCATAAGGTAAATAATAAACCGTTGTGTAATAATTTACCTGTATAGATGCCCCTTCTGCGTAGATAGTATAATAAACCGTTGTGTAATAGTTTATCGTTGTGTAATAATTTACCCAATAATACTTCAATGTTTGTTCAAGTTGCAAAAGTACCTATCAACAAAATCCAAATGGGCCGCCATTTTTCAAATGGAATAATATCACAGAAGAACCAACTCGACATTATATGGCCATCCTTGATTATAATCAGGTGTTCCCTAGCGATGAAATCCGGGCCGGATTAATACCGTTTGATTCACGATCGTGTTGACGAAGCTTTTTGGTGCACACGAATGGCTGGACTTACAATGCTCCGGTGGTCTCAAAAAATTGTTTAGCTCAAGACAAATTTAATAACGTAAAAAAAACTATACCCTACCATCGAAAGTTTTCTAGAGACGGCGTTCTGAAAATTTCAACCCCTTAGAGATCACTGACAGCAACGCCGAGCTTCGCGGACCAACTAGACAAGTGCGAAGTACGGCGTACGGCGGACAGACAGAAATTTTTGGTTTATTATTTTCAAAAATGAACTTCTGGAATCGACCATGAAAAAACCAATTTTGATCCCCCCCCCCCCCCTCAAAATTTGTGGTTTACGTTTCAAGGTACCTACGTAGAATCCGAAAATCGAATGAAAAAAGTTTTGTCCGTCCGGCTTACAGCGTTCGCCGTACACCGCATGCCGTACGCCGTACGCCCTACTTCGCACTTTTCTTAGTTACCATGAACCAAAATTAATGAAATTTGGTTTGTACGTCCCGTTTGGGGTCTAGTTGGTCCTCAAAGCTCTGCATTACTGTCAGTCACCTCTAAGGGGTGAAAAATAGAGGCTGAAATTTTCAGAACCCCGTTGCTCGAAAACTATCAGTAGAAGGTTTTTTACGTTTTTCAATTGATCTTCAACTAAAGAATTATAATCACGGATGGCTGTATGAAGTAGAGTTGGTTGTTTATGATATCATTTCATTTGAAAAATGATGAACCTTTTGGATTTTGTTGATAGGTACTTTTGCAACGTGAACAAACTTTAAATATTATTGGGTAAATTATTACACAACTGTTTATTATACTATTTACGCAGATGGGGCATATATACGGGTAAATTATTCCACAGTGGTTTATTATTTACCCTATGCTTCATGAATATCTACAAATAATTAATTAATGATTGAATCCCGCGCATTTATGAAACTTTAATTCCGGGGCCGGCTCCAGTGCTCCATTGGGCTTTCCTGGTGGCAATTGGAGGGATTGACCCCAGAAAGCAATGATCTGCGCAGAAGGGGCATCTAGACAGGTAAATAATAAACCGTTGTGTAATCATTTGCAGCGTTTTTATTGCATTTTCGGATTGTACGTACCTTGAAACGTAAACCATCAAAATTTGAGGGTGTAGGGGTTAAAAAAAATTGTTCATGCTCGATTCCAAAGTTTCATTTTTGAAAATAATAAACCAAAAAAAGTCTGCCAAGTTGTGGATAAAAGCTTTCTCGTAACCATCATGTTCGCAATGATTATTATAAACTAAATCCATTACCTTAATGCTCAGCCTTTGATATTGGGTACTTGCTTGAATGAGTCCCCAAATCCCGAAGTGAACTCTTGGGTGCCACACATTCTACGCAAACCTGGTAACCAAAAATTTGGTATACTCAGTACTTTAGCTTTTGGGGAAAAAAACTTCAAGTGCAGTCCTAATGAAATCTCGATGAATCTCGACGTATTCACCGAGTTTCATTCAAATTAGACGATTTGTATAATCATGATACCTCCGATCAAACAAATATTGCCTAATACCTACACAATAATTATAGGGGTGAGGAATACTGAACTCGACGCAGCATCTCAACTCAATGGAAAACTAATACAATGAAATTCGGATTATAATTGAAAACACTTAGGAAATGAAATCGATCGACCCGCAGGCTCCGTGGCCGCATGCTAACCGGCTGTCTTGAAATAGGCAGCGAGCGTGTTGTGATCCGTCGCTTAGCTCTGTTGAAGGGTGGGGACTTGTCGTGACTTACTAAGCCGCGTGGTGGGTCCGGCTCCCGCTTTTCAATGTTCTTTTGTCATGACACATAACACCCCCTCCGGTGCTTAAGAGAAAGCAAACCTGGGGTTAGGGTCATTTCGCCGCGTTTCAGTTCAGTTGACCGCGAGTGCGGGACCGCGTCTGACGTGCGGTGGTTAGCAGGCGATGAGACGCAGGTCGCTGCATGTGATGTTATTTTTCAGTTCCTACAGAGATTCAGTGCATCCATCCAGTCGTATGGGCCCTGGGTGCGACATGCAGTTCTTCACCATACGTTTGTTTTAGCTGGCCGCCTGTCCACAGCACCTAGTTGGACCACTAGGAGATGCCTACGCGTGATCTTACAGTTGCATTGTTCAGTAGTCTGATGTGGGTTGGCAGCATCCCATAGACGTTGTATGGCGTGCCTCACTCTCCCAACCGCCCCGTAGAACCACAGAAACAGCAGAAACAAGAAATCACATCAGTTCCTAAAGCTCAGCATCAGCAATGGATCCAGAATCACTTCACTTTAATACCAAAAGCATCTCCAATCCTCTCCTTCATTCCGATACCTGCAGCCCTCATATCTACCCGATACTTCGACATGCTGCTGTTGCATTGCATTCCATACAGCTGATACAATTTTTTGTTGAATTGCAAGAAATGTATATTGTTCAGGTGGGGTTACGTACAACAACGTACTGGTGAAGAGGCTGGATGCTCCAGTGAAGTCCATAATAGTACTTGAGGATTGCTGGGGGTCGAATTGTGGTATTATGCATATTTCTGCACGATCTGGTTATAGTAATCTGAATACGATACAGTATTTTAGTAGTGAATTAAAATACGAGATTTCTACTAGCTATTCGATAAACTGGATACCTTACGAGCACTTCACAGCTCGGACACGGCTGCTTCATGGTCCACACGCAGAGACCGTCGGATTGGTTGTGATGATTTGAAGTCCTTATGGATCAGCTAGTAGCCGCCCTGGGGCACCAAATCAAGAGCAAGCTGTCCATGAAATTAGAGGATATCTTCTCTATGTAAGTTTATATTGTTTCATTCACGCGCTCTGCTTCTAGCTAGCCATATACCGTAATGCAACAGAATGGTTAACACCATAGTACCAGCTTGTATGCCCCAGGTAGGTACACATGGGTATGCCTGTGCACCGCTCCGCCAATAAAAAATCAGCCTCAAAAACCAACCAACGTTGAAAAACGCTGTAAATTAATAACAACGGTTTATTATTTAACCTTCATAGATGACCCTTCTGCGAAGACCACTGTTTTCTATGGCCAATACCTACCCTTGTGCTTCCCACAAGAGAGCCCTAAATTGAGTGCTGGAGCCAGCCGGACAATCACATTTCATAAAAGTGCGGTGGAATAAAGAATTCTTTCATTAATTATTTCTTGTTATTCACGAAGCATAACGTTTTTTCAAGTTAAAACATATAGAAAACGATACCTCACAAGTTCATGTTTACTAAAACCTCAAAAAAACCTCGAAACCCTCTGTTCTTACACCCATTTTTCACCCCTGGGTGTATTCGAATCGGGCTGTCGAGCTTCGGAGCACAACTAGGCCCAAATGGAGCCTGTGGGCAAAAAACGACCAGAAGTAAAAACGACCAAAATTTAAGTAAATTTAAGGTTGAACTTCGTTAGAACCTCAACTCTTCTCAATTCTCAATTCTCGGTCAAAACTGACTTCATATTCGCTCACCTCGGGGAAAAAAACCGATACCTCATAATCTCATGTTACTAAAACACCAAAAAACTCTATTTTTACACCTATTTATAACCCATAACACCCTTCGGTATATTCCGATCGGGCTACTTCGGGACAACCAGGGCCCAAATGGAGCCTATGTGCAAAAGAACGAATTTTTTAGACCGAAAATAAAGGTATATGGATGATATGGCGGACGGCCATTGCATTTTCGGAATCTGCGCACTTTTAAACGGAAAATAAAACATTTTGAGGGGCTCTCCAACAAATTTTTTGATGAGCGAATAGAATACATAGGTGTATTATTTACAGAATAATAAACCAAAAACCATCTACTCGGGTCTGGCTTGTTACCAGGTAGGTACATATCATCTCTTTTAAAAATCTTGGTTGTTATATGTTAACAAGTGCTGGTACTACAATTACAAGCCTGTCAGGGTTCACCGAAATTGCAGGCTATAGAACGCGTCCAGTCTCGCTGGATGCGAATAAGAACTAAACTAAACAACGATAACAACCAGCAGACAATGAACCGGGTTTGTATTTTTATATGTGTGAATTTTTCGTCAGTATCTAATTTTGTGAATGATACTGATAAATCAAGAAGTGTGCAGACAGCGGCGGGCGGGTGCTCACTAAAGTTATTGAGCGGTGATGGGGGTGCAGGGATGTGGGGAATCAGGTCACCGGGTTAGCGTTTTATTCAGCAAGATATCGATATGATTTTCTTCCCTGCTCATCCTTCATATCATGACAACCGGTTCATTTCCTCTACTGAAGGACTTCTTGAGGAAACCCCACTGATGTGGTTTTCACACAATCTACAACTGATAACCCGCACAAATCATTCAGTGTCCATTACGAAATTCTTGACGGGTTGTATATACCAAACTAGGAATAGAATCTTATGTTTTCGCATATGTCTTCTAGGCGTCAAATCCATGTTTTCTAAACATCAGTGCACAAATTGACACTTTTTGAAGAATCTAATTTCTAACTTTCATTACTTTAATTTTAACATTTTCATGGTTTTGAAAAAAATGGTTCTTCATTAGCGATGGGCGTTACTAAAAGCTGTGAATCACAGTTGGTGAGCTGTGGCTAACAGAGCCCTACTGATTTTTTTACAAGTTCAGATATTACGTTCACACATTACGAGTAGAGTTATTACTATACCTTCCGGAGGAATCCGTCGTCACTATGTGGATAGCCTCCAGTACTCAACCAGCAGGTGAGTACGGAATCCTCCGGTATGATAATAAATACTTCTTGCACTAGCGGAAACCCCTTTAGATTTAATACCAGAGTATTATTAGTTGGCTTTATGTTAATTTCGACGTAATGGAGATGTTCTGTGTTTGTGCGAAGCTCCTTAACTGATAATTTATTCACACGGTTTCGATTCCAAAATGTTAACCTACTTATTCTTAATAACGTATATCAGAAAAGGTTTTTGATCTTAGGTACCGCCTATTTTAAGAAAATTAACACATATTTATTTTATTTTATTGAACGTTTTCAAATACTGAAAAGTCCTTAACCTAACAAGTTTTACATTTGAAGTCTTGAAGAAGAACCCAAACTCTTCCGTGGTAGGTTGCGGCGATGAGGTTGTAATTATTTTATCATTTTGAGTTATTATTAGTAACTGTTTAGGCCATCTGCCCCTCCTTGCACATATCCATATTGTCGTGCCTCGCCGGATTAGCGTGTCCTCATGGTGTTTTCCCTTAGACGAGGCCGTGATAAACTTTACCGCCCTTCACTAGGTAGTTTTTGAATATACATCACAGTGTTACTTGAATACTACCATTGTCAAGGAAGTTCGAGGATTGGCGATTTTAAAACTGGCCATTTTAAACCTTCTGAACGGTAAATAATCGATAGCTACAATCAAAATCCCAGTTAAGGGTTAACTTGGGTGAGATTTCAATCTGACGAACAGCCTTTGAAGGTCGGTAAACTGCCTCGCCCTATTCGGCTCGGGGTTCTATTTCTGTAGCTGGCATCACTCATTAGAGACCTCTCGTTACCACGACCTTCCGATGTATAAAAATATTGGCCCACCTCTTGGCCTAATGCTCAGTCTCCGACTCCTCACAGTGATTAGGCTCTGAATCGAATTGATTCACATAATCACGTGGAACTGATTCGACATTACAAAGTGCATAATAATAAAAATATAATGAAAAAAGGCATTTGAAAGGTCAAACAAAATGTCGACTGCGTAAAAACTCGATAAACTGATTGGAAGCACATCAGTTAGAAAATTAAATACTAGGTATATTTACTTCCGCATTAGTATTAACGTGTTCATGTTATAGATTATTTTCAAGGTTTTCCTAGTCAAATTTGACATTCTATATTTTTTAGTAGTTTTTCAAATAAAAAGGAAAATCTTGAATTTGCTTTGGACCGCGAATTTTGAGACTCAAGACCTAAAAAATACTATTATTAGTATGTTACGGAGCCGTTCGCTGTTTACTGGAGCCCTCCCAACCCCAAAAACTATACAGGATTTTCTATTCACCTTGTGTTGTAGACCCACAAAATGGAATGTTGTAAGGCCCAAAATTAACTGTTATAGGAATATTGCGCCGCCATGACGCCGAAATAATTCCAAGCGTCTGGATAATCAATTCAGCCGTTTGGATGCTACACGAAAATAAGGAATCCGTTATAGTTTCCATGGAGACTGGTAAAAACAGCCATCATGGCGTACAAGTACCCTGCATTTTTGGTCTCAAAGTAAATAAAGAAAAAAGTCTACTAAAAAATATCTAGTAAATATAATTTAGGTATAAGTAAATTAAATTTTAAAAAAGTGTGAAGGAGACATTTTCACAGGGGCAGACAGAACACACAGTTGGATCTAGATTCAGTTTTTTCCGTAAGAGAATATTCGTTGAGCTATTTATTTCAGTATTTGACATTTTTACTGCTATACCTTATTTTGGTTGGAGGGGTTAGGTACCTGGTACCGTACAAACAAACAAAAAACACTAATCCAGACAGTGGGGTTACCTTTACCAGTCAGTATATGATGATGTTAATTGCCAATTGTATTGTTCCAGGTCGCTGCCCAAATTGAGCAGTCAGGACGAGGATGGGCCAACATCACAGGGGCACCAGTACTCGGGGGTGGTCAACTTCGAGCCCATACCACACGACCATGACTTCTGTGAGCGGGTCGTCATTAACGTGAGTCAAGTTTTATTCATTAATTAATAGAACCGACGTATTTTACCAAAAGTATAATGTTTTGAATGATTAAATCCAACCATTTATATATTTTTATCGTTTTGATTTAAATCTAATTAGGGTTACTGAGTAGTTTCTATGGTCACCGGTCTCGGGTTACGTGGAGGTCCTGAAACGTACAGAGTGAATGGTAGGTTTTGTAGAGGCCACGGGTATAGACGGAGGGGGCGGGTATTGATTCAGAGGTACCTCACCGCTGGCCCCCCACTCTGACGCTTTGCCACCAGTACCTCCTTCAATGCGGGTCCAGAGTTCATCGCTCCAGCTAAGAAAATTCCTCGTCAAAAGTGATAAACTTCTGAGTCAAAGGTTCCCGAAGCTTCAACGTTAATAAGATAATGTTACGTTGTAAGTAGGTGGATTTTCATTAACGATATGTAATATTATCCCTTATAGAGCTCTTGTACGGCTTATGAGGGTCGCCATCACGATTTCAATTAAGTAACGTGGATAATTATGTTTTTGGGTTGGGAATCATTCGAAAATTTGCGTCATTTGCTTCGCCACCAGTACCTCCTTCAATGCGGGTCCAGAGTTCATCGCTCCAGCAAAGAAAATTCCTCGTCAAAAGTGATAAACTTCTGAGTCAAAGGTTCCCGAAGCTTCAACGTTAATAAGATAATGTTACGTTGTACGTAACATTAGATTGATTTGGATGATTTGCATCAGCAATATATAATATTATCCCTTATACAGCTTATGAGGGTCGCCATCACGATTTCAATTAAGTAACGTGGATAATCATGCTTTTGGGTTGGGAGTCATTCGAAAATTTGCGTCATTTTTTGAGGGCGACGAAGCAAAATTTTAAACGGCTGTTTTGGGTTTGAACTAACTGAAAATGCTTGCCTGCGAATCAAAAAAAGAGCTGCCAAATCAGTTGATTAGAAACTTGAGGTCCCAATCATTTGAGTAAAAAATTTTGTTATCAGATCTGCCTTGTGGAAAATTGAACTCCCGAATCAGTTGAGTGGAAAGCAAAGCGCACTAATCTTGTTTACCGACCTCAAAAAAAACTATCCGTAAAGGTTTTTTTGAAGTGAAGAAAATTTAGAATTTTGGATTAGGTATTCACAGTAAGGGTACCGACCTGATTTTCGTACTGTGCCAAACGCTACAACTCAAAGAGGGTGATTTTTGGAATTCTACCCAAATTCTCCGTTGCTCTAACCTTTCTAATGAAATCTGCGTCAAACGGGACTAAATTTACCTTTCCAGATGTATAACCTTGATTATTGCGATTTTTCAAGGTTTTCTCAAACGTAAACGGTTATTGCTCCTAATGAAATTTGCTTCAAATCGTACCAAATTGACCTATCCAGATATTTAACCTTGACTATTGCGGTTTTTCAAGGTTTTCTCAAAGGTTAACGGTTATAACCACGTGATAGAAAACTTCGGAAAATCACCCAAAATCATTGTAACATAGTTGAAGAACTGGAGTTCGTCTCATTCTGTTTTCACTCACTGTTTTTATATAAAAAACCTGTTCGGTTGTTACTAATGGGTTAAAATGTGAATTTTAGGTTTTGGGGGATTTCTGGAGCTAATAAGCTATTCTAGGTACCGGCACCGGTCAACAGACAGGATCCACAAAATGTCAAGTCCTTAGACCCAATGTTTGCTGTTATTAGAACTTGAGCCGCTATTACCGGCGAGAAAAAACAATACAGTGACAGTCTAGCTAGTTGTTCCTCAAAATATCAAATCCTAAGATCTATTCTTAGGGTTGTGTTTCGTTGTATCTTATTCGGTCATAACCGATGAACTCATGAATCGTCTAACCAAGATTTCCCCCAGTTTTAATGGGATTTAGTAGTAGTAATCAGTGGGTTGGTTACTGTAAAATAGGGTTTTTAGGTGTTTCTTGCGGAACGTCTGGAATTGTAGAAGGTACCGACGGCGAGAGATGAGGTACCTGCAGTCTCACAACACAACCATCACAAGATTTCGGCACCTCGAATTGTTTGTTCGTCATCGGGGGTTGGAGACCATTCCAGCAAATCTACAAAGATTTTGGGGTAGGTGGAATACATCAGCTGCTCTGCCTAACTCGATCTTGTTCCGCTGGATAGCCAAGACATCCGCTTTCTTCCTACACCTCCTCTTCTGCTGAGCTCCCACATTACAAAGATCTGCAGAAGTAATATACTGGGAGCCACGCGTTATATCGAATTTACCGAGTCGATGTAACTTGCACTGTTACTGGCAGACAGCTGAAGGGCTGGGGGCGGTAGCTCGTATTTATGGTATATCTCTTACCTGTTCAGTTGTGCAGTCGTCTTATTATCAATTTGATCGAGTAGAAATATCCAGCCGAGCCCTACCGAGAGGATTCGAGCAGGCCCTATCGATCAGTCTAATATAGGCCACGGCGGATATCCCTAGAAGGAATTTGATGTGCAATGGGATTTACATTCTGTCATACGAGCGAGGCGGAGGTTACAGGTAAGAGATAGACCATAAATACAAGCTACCGCCCCCAGCCCTTCAGCCGTCTGTGCCGACCGACGTATTAATATATTGGAGCTGCGGGATGTGCTTGAGGTTGCCAACTGGGGCCCGCCTGCCTATATATACCTCACCCTCCCCGTTACATCGGTAAATACAACCCCCCCAACTTGCTAAATTTATTTCCATAAACATTCCGGGTGGGAATACGGTGTTTTCGGGGACGGAGAGGTTATGAACGGTCTTTGTTTGAGAGGCCTTGTCATATAAGCTGCGCGGTATACGCTTCGCTTCCTGTTACGGAGGAGGAACGGAACCTTGTAAATAGCGAGCGGTGTGAGAAACTGGATGTGCTGAATTTGCACTTCACTTGCTAATCATAGAACGTGGCAGTAAACTTCAAACAGGAGGAGATTTATTGATTAGAATCAATTCGGTGTTTCAGAGGGCGCACAGTGGTCCGAATTAGAGTTTAGCTGGACTAAAACATTCTCTGAAACAATTTTGCTCCGCTTATGAATGTAACCAAATGTTCAAATACCTACGTATCTACTTACCCACAGTGGTTCCTATCAAGGTTTTTTTTCAAGTTTTTCAACCCATTTTGCTTTTGTGTTTACCGTTTGAAAATGTCTTCAAATTTCCATTTTTCACGTATTCATTAGAAAATACTGTTATTTGACGTCATAAGACACTACTACCCAAGCATCGTTATTCCCCCCTTCCCTTCCATACAACTCTCACAACTATCTTACAACTTTATATTCAATCAAATTCCTTCGTAATGGGAATTGATTGATCATCAAATTGTGAGTCGATTGAACAAAAAATTATTCAAAATTCACCAGAACTTGAGGGAGGTCTGGTGTTTCAAAATTTGGTTGCGCACTTCCAATTTACAGCGTGCAGCTTACAGCATTCAGAAATGGAATTTGTATATCACAAAAATTTGGAGTCAATTAATCGCTTTATTATTCAACATATCCCACCATTTGAGGAGAGCTATGCGAACGTACCGGCGTCCAAAAATTCCTTCAAATAACTGGTCGTAATTCAGATGATGTTGATTGTAATTCATCATCCTCTGAAAATATTATGGTCGTCTTGCGGTCCTTCGAGGGCGGAGATCATGATTCCCCAGTGTCTGGTGTGGAAGAATAGGTACCACAGCGACAGAATCGAAAATTGCTAAAAATGGTTGAACCAGCTGTTTGGGCAAGGTAGGTAAATTATTATTTTTCAAACGCATGATTTCCAAACGAATAGTTGCTTTATGCGAGGTCTGCGATTGTATTATCGGGAGCGTGCGTTGATGAGTGACGAAAAAATAGTCTATTTCCACTAATACACGAAAAACGCAAAAAACACTGTTATACCGGTTTCGGTGATCAAACCATCGTCAGTAACACACAACTGACGACGTCACCGACCCTTCTTTGCCTGTGGAGGGAGCACCATAATGACTAGGTACATTACGCGCACGTTTTCAACAGTTTTCATGCGTGACTTGAAGGAATTTAGCGTAAAATGTCGCACGGAAAATTTTTGGGGTGCTAAATTTAATTTCGAGGTGTAAAATGCGCATTGCGTATCTTCCAGAGATCCGTTTTCTTCCTCGATTGACGAGTGGGTGAAAGTATAAACGAAGCCGCCTATCAAGGGCAGTCGAGGCCGGGAAGGTGTTGGAGGGCAGGAAACACGATGATAAGCTATCGATTAGCGTCTGCGTTGACCTAGTGTTCGAGGCGAGGTCTCTTCAGCAGTGCGTTGGTCTCAGGCGGTGCCGGCAGGTCATGGAATCTTCATCGCAATGCGGTACCAACCTGACAGAAACTACCAGTGGCGGGTCCCCGACAGATTTCATGAGAGGGGCGCCCAAGGGATGAATCATTCACTCTCGACCCCCCCCCCCCCCCTTCAGTTTTACCTCAAACAAGTAGTATAATGCATACTAACTATTGTAATCTACTTATTGTAATCACTGATCTACACACATCTACACATACATAGGTCCAAGGGTTCTATTCCCCTCACCCTCACCAAAATTTGGAAGTGGATTTTTCCCTATTTCATAAATAATCTCAATTTGGAAACCTGAAAATCAACCACCGTCCTTTTGGGACGCGTTGGCCATTCCCCCTAGTAGTTCAATGGGTAATACCCACTTTTTGGTTTATTATTTTCAATAATGAACCATTGGAATCGAGCATGAAAAAAAAAATCTCCCCCCCCCCCTTCAAAATTTGATGGTTTACGTTTCAAGGTTACGTAGAATCCGAAAATTCAATGAAAATATTTCTGTCTGTCCGCCGTACGCCGTACGCCGTACGAGCCACTTTTCTTAGTTATACCATGAATAAAAATTGGTGAAATTCGGGTTATAGGTTCCGTTCGGGGTCTAGTTGGTCCTCTAAGCTCGACGTTACTGTCAGTCATCTCTAAGGGGTTCAAAATAGGGGGTTGAAATTTTCAGACCGCCGTAGCTCGAAAACTTCCGAAGTAAGGGTATAGTTTTTTTTACGTTATTAAATTTGTCTTGAGCTAAACAATTTTTTGAGACCACCCGGAGCATCGTACGTCCAGCCGTTCGTGAGCACCACAAAGCTTCGTCAACACGATCGTGAATCAAACGGCATAAATCCGGCTTCGATATCATAACTACGGAGCATCTGATTATAATCAAGGATGGCTGTATGAAGTCGAGTTGTTTGTTCTGCGATATTATTCAATTTGATTTTTTCAAGTGATGGACTATTGGATTTTGTTGGTAGGTACTTCTGAAACTTGAACAAACGTTGAAGTATTATTTATGGGTAAATTATTGCACAATGGCAAATTATTACACAACGGTAAATTATTACACAACGGTAAATTATTACACCACGGTAAATTATTACACAACGGTTCATCTACCAAGAAGGGGCTGGATTTTGATGATAGGTACATTTGCAACTTGAACAACCGTTGAAGTATTATTGATGGGCAAGTTATTACACAACGGTTCATTATTCTATCTCCGTAGAAGGGGAACCTATACAGGTAAATTATTACACAACGGTTTAGGTAGGTACCTAGTAACGAGTACGGGGTTAGGTACTAACCTACGAAGGGTCTGCGGTCTACATAATATGTATAGACTAGTACATATTATATAGACGGGTTATCTATACAGAGAGCTGTGATCTGTAACAGAAGGGTATTCTGTACAAAATAATAAACCGTTGTGCAAGGATTTGCAGCGTTTTTCTCTCTAATTTCAACGAAACTTAAGTAGATAACTTTTAATTAAATGTGAAAATTTAGGTAACGGCATTGCCGCCTTTCTATGGATACAGCTTATTTTATATAGTTCACGACGATAAGGTTGAGCACATCCACGTTGGCCCAGCCGGAGTACTGTCCAAGAAGTCGCGGTGTCCATTCTGCTATGCTGTAGCATGACGTCCTAACCGCTTTCCACGTAATCTTGAAAACTAAACCAATACATATGCTATTCCGGCGAACCGATTCGATTTTCGTCATCAACAAACAACACAAGAAGCAAATTTGGGGTAAAAAAATGCAACTCCAGAAACATGGGAATTTGCCATTAGGTTGCCTATGTACCTACCATGATAGCTTGTATTGAAGGGTGACACGAAGTGATAGGTATTGGTTGAAACTACTCATGAGCACCTACTGTTATTTTCTTCATTTAACTAGTTTATAACTCTGTGTTTATGGTCTCTAGTGCGGTTGGATCATGCAATTCCTGCTAATCATATTTATTCTGAAAAATATTTCCATAATATCTATAAGAATGTCTACTACCATGACTCTTGTGCCGCGAAATCGAGTTCAGTTTCTGCTGATAAGATGCCTATACCATAGTTTGGCTGATTGTTGTACTACCCTTGGCTCGATGCGTCAAGTTGAAGATATGGGTCAACTTTTCTGATAGAGCGAGCTTTGCATAGTTTTTCATAACGGAGGAATTCTGACCTAAGCCGATTGTATCATTGTTTTCTCATTTATATGAGTTGATAGCTGTCATCTCTGTAACAATTTATAGGTCCCCCTCCCCTCACCCAACCTTTCATACAAATGGAAATCCCGATAACATAAATTAGGAAGTCTAGTGCCACGTTCCTATATGTTTTACTTACTAACATTAGGTACCGAATTACGGTTTTGTATCAATAAATACCTAGGTACAACCGAGCTGTCAGTAAAATGATGGTTCGTGTTCAGTTCAAACAGCTGACAATTCACGAACGTGTTTCTGATCAATCGACCAACGAGAACTAATACACCGAATTTTACGAATTGTACACCTGATGCAGAATATACCAGCTTTATCATTCTGAGACCACTTCCTCCCCCTTCCTCGCAAGGTTACCAAATTTAATTTTTTGATCTTTGAAATTTCCAATTTCCATAACAAGCGACATTGATGATGACCATGTCTTGAAATTGTTTACGCGTGATGAGCGGTCCCTTGTTAGCAAACAAGACCCTAACTTGTAATACGACCCCGGGCTACTGAAACAACAGCATCCCTTGTTTACAGAACCAATATTTGCTGAACTTGCCTCCTAATCAATTCATTTTGGTAATGACTCGAGATTCATATTGCGAATATAAAATGCTAGGTCAGACCGACGGGGTGTTTACTGTTTTGCTAATAGGAAAATCGATAATCATGTTTATACCTCGGCATTGATTGATGGTGTGTGGAAGGGTTTATTTAGAGGAGGTCTATATGAAAAAGCAGAAAGAGTGAAGGTCGTCGTTGATGTGCGATGTGCCTAAAGTAATATGCAGGAAATAAAATCAAATATTTTTATTGCTTAAAATATTCTTGCACAATAAGAGCCGCTATACAACATCAATTAGTGATATCAAAGAAGATACTGTCCTGCACATCACAATTCCAAATGTATAAAAGTAAATACAAAATTCAAACTTCCGTCGGTACTTCCCATCATAAGGAGAAAAAGTTCATAATCCACAATAGTGATTTACCGTAGATATTTGAATCAATAAAAAACTGTAAATTCTTACCACAGTGATATATACCTATATTTTAATCCTAATTCTAACTCATTTTGTCAGTTTCTTATACGCCATCAATTTTCCTTTCGCTAATAAATTTTGTTTTACTCTGTACTCAACAGGCCCACTTCTTCAATAAGGTTGCCTAGGAACATTCTAAGCCTGGTATATATGCTAGCACGAACTCCCTCAACATACTGGGTACCTCTACATTTCAATATATGTATTAAGGAATTTCTGAAAGAGAAAGCCTCCTGTATCCTTGGTATTTCAACCTATCTAGCACTAGCTGGGGGACATTCGCCTATTATATTATGCTCTGTTGTTTCCTCTCTCTCCACTTATTACACAAAATACACATTTCTGTCGAATTTACTTTCAAGTACCTAGTTATTTTTGAAATTCAAATACAGCATTCCTTGGTGGCTATTAGTACTTTGTAAATTACTGGTATGTCTCTGCTCAGGTATATCCGTGCATTCGAGCCTTACTCGATCACAACGAATGAGTGTAACGAGTTCCCTTTTTTGTTTTATTTCGTCCGGGTCTTGTCTGTTCCAAATCATCGAACCCAATACTAATAAGGAGCCTCCTAAGCTGGTCGGCCCCGTTATACTTCCCCACGCTAATGCCCATGTTGTATGTTGTAACAAGCTGTTTGTAACAGATGGTTCCAGATCTTAGGCGGTACCTGCCTTCGGCCATTCTAAGGATTTTTTTCCCCACCAGCCAATCACCCCATCAAAAATCATAACGCATAAGTGGGACCGGCCAGTTTCGACGCGTATCATGTACCCTGGCGTAAATTGGGAAAGGTACTTGTTATAAATTTCGCCTGTATAATTTCCAATTCTTCCCAGTATCTTACGCTTCATACCTACTTCTGCTGCAGCGTACATGAGTGTGGAACCCACCAATGAATCGAATACAATAGTACACGCCGACTCCCAGCTTTGACACTTACTGCTTATCTACCAAAACCTGCCTAGCCCCTCCCCATGCCCTCAGAGCTTTAGATTCAAAGTGGTTTGGAAAACAGTCCTGACGAGCTGAATGGCAAGCCCAAGCAAACATACTCATTTTTTACTTTAACCTCGAAACCCGGCTTCTTATTAAAACTGACGAAAATTGTGAACGACGATTTTAGACCAAAATTTAAGGTAAATTTAAGGCTGAAACTTTGCTAGAACCTCAGTTCTTCGCTCGTTGGTCAAAATCGACTTCATATTCGGTCTCCTTGCCCTAAAAATCATGGAAAACGATACCTCACAAGCTCATGTTACCAGAACACCAAAAAACCCTGTTCTTACACCCATAACCCCTTAACGCCTTTGGTTGTATTCCGATCGGGCTGCAAGGTTCGGGACACAACTAGGGCATAAATCGATCCTGTGTGCGAAAGAACAATTTTTTTAGACCGAAAATAAAGGTATATGATATGTATACCTTCATTTTATATTACAGAGCCATATTATGGGTGATACGGCGTACGGCGGACGGACATCGCATTTTTGGAATCGCCGCACCTTGAAACGTAAAAGAAAACATTTTGAGGGGGTGTTCAAAAATTGTTTGACCGAGCGAATACACAGGTGCACAGGTGTGTTATTCACAGCATAATAAACCAAATGACAAGTCGAGATGGATAGTTATCTGTTCGATTTCAGTAGTCACAGTCGAACGAAAATTCGCCTCATAGGAAAATTTGGGGAAAAAGGGAACTTGAATAAAACCGGAAAATATTTTATTCATTTCACAAAATTGTGACACAGCACTTAAGGCGATGGCAGACAAGAATTATACCTAATTAAAAGTCTACGTGATTCGCTGCTACTTGTGACGGTGGGCAGTTCTTGAGTTGTTTGTGCTTGCAGTGAAGGTGGGGGCGGTCAGGCTGAAACCTAATCTCTATCACTTTTTAACGGGTATTAATATCGCTAGTCTGGAAGTGGGACTCTCGAGGGTCCACCGTCACTCTGTAGCAGAGCATGGTTTGGTAGTATGCGCTGAGTAATTCACCATATTCCGCTTTTTGAGGGCTTACCAGAAGGATAAGCCCAAAGGTTTCCAGAAGGATGATTACAGACGTCCTGTTCCTTTAATAATACATATACATCTATTGCCTATATTGCATATATCTATTTCCTTCCTCACCCCCTTTCCCCCATTACCCCTTTAGAGCTCAGTATAACTATAATATTGAGCTCATTTGAAGGCGATTACCGTCCTGTCCCAATAGTTTTTCCATTATAACGATTGAGGTTGATCACCTAGAGGTTGCCCAGATGATCAGTTCACTAGACAACAACATCTGACAACGTTTTTCTCCGCCAATGCAAGCATGCATTGCTGTATGCAGGAGCTTTGTTCTTCGCCAGTAAATATTACTGAGGTAATACCATTGCGATGGAGGTTAGTCACCTTGAAGTTCTTCAGATGTCCTTTTCTGAACCAGAACTTCATACTACATTTCAACACCCCTTTTCTAGGCAGCAGAAGCCCAGAGCTATGTGTTATGTAGCTAAGGTTTGTGACGGTGGGCAGTTCTCGAGTCGTTTGTGCTTCCAGTGAAGGAGGTGGGGGCGGTCAGGCTGAAACCTAACCGATATCCCTTCTTAATTATAATATCGCTAATCTAGAAGGGGGACTCACTCTCGAGGGGACTGTCGAGTCACCGTCATCTTCTCACTCTGTCGCATACTTGTTATCGAAAGTAAATATACATGCGATACTTGACGCATATCGATAGGTGGTACGATATCACTACCAAAGAAGTGGGACACGCTGATGTGCAGGACACTGTCATGGCATGAACATAAGTATTATGTGACTATGGCCATCGGCTGGTTCTCCATTTACTATGAGGCGAACATGACAACACATGGGATATTATTATAGTTCTTCCTGTACAGTGATCAATGCTCGCGTCGCTTGTCGGAGACATGTTCCGTCGCTTGTCTCTGTGTCTCAAGTGTGTTGTCCACACTGGGACGGTTACCGACTAGAGCTAGGTCGGCGATCGTTAGTCGTCCAAAGGTCGGTGAAGTGAGAATGAACCCCACCCTAACCTCAGGCCATCCGAACGACGATCGACGACGCTTTCAGAATGGACGACGGACGACACCTTTCGGTAACAGTCGCCCCTCGCTTCAGCGCTCGACTATTTTCAGTCAGTCAACGGGGCAGGCGAACCGATCGATGGGGGCGACCATGTAAACATGTCCGTGGAGTATAAATAAACGAAGAAAACCTCAATGAGGCGGACAGAATTAGGGCTTCCCGTATCATCAGTCGCGAACAGTTGGGAAACACCTGCACTCATTCAGCTGACCCTCCTTCATCTCGCAGGTGAGATTTTTGGGTGCAGTCACACTTATTTGGGCCACCCATTTCACCTGAACCGTCGGATTTCAAGGCACCAAATACTAGCAGTTTTTAGCTTTTTGAGACGCCTGGCGTCGCCACGACAAAACTGCGATTTCTGATGGACCACTTTCAAAAAGATCTCAAATGTTCGATTCGTCAAACCTAAAATTGTGTACCCAACTTTTGGTTTAGTATTCTGTGAATAATAAACCTATGTATTCGCTCAGCAAAACATTTTTTGGACACCCCCTCAAACTTTTTTCTTTGCGTTTCAGGGTGCTTATAGTCCAAAAACGCTGCAAAATCCTTGTTAAACAGGTTTGAGTTATTGTTTGTTTCAGTAACTCCGTTTTTCTTCTCAATCCTTTACTCAATGGTCAAAATCAACTTCACATTTGGTCTCCTCACCCTAAAAAACCTAGAAAACGATACCTCACAAGCCCAAGTTCACTAAAACCTCAAAAATACCCTAACTTTGCACCCATTTTTCTCCCATAACACCCCTGGGTCGAGCCTGTGTGCGAAAGAGCGATTTTTTTAGACCGAAAATTAAGGTAAATATCGATGATACGGTGGACGGCGGACGGACGTAGCATTTTTGGAATCTACAGACGTTGAAACGTGAAAAAAGGAAAAAAATTTCAAATCCAAAAAAAAAATTTCGAACCGAATGCATAGGTGTATTATTCAGAGAATAATAAACCAAAATGCAATGCCCGTCCGCCGTACGCCGTATCATCCATATAGTTTTGCTCTGAAGCACGCAGCCCGATCGGAATACACCCAGGGATATTATGGATGTTTTCCGATAGGGCTGCGAGCTTCGGAGCAAAACATAAATTGCACGAATTTCTTTAAACTAATACATTAGATGATTCATTCCGATTTCTGATGCATTTTAACCTGACCCTTCAGGTTTTTGCGATGGGACCCCCCGCCGAAAAACGACAGGAAAAAGTGAGACCAAATACCTAGTGAGACCAAATAGTGAGACGAAAGTAGCGCGTATGTTAACAATGATTTTCACTTACAGCCGAGTAGTTGCTAGGGAAATGAAACTTCTTTCATTTTCATCGGACAAAAATCTTTTCCATTCGTTGGAAAGCTCTTGATTTATCACGAATGTATTTCGTATTTGTTCTTGGTATTTACATCCTAGTTTCATAATATAACTATATAAATGAATGTTGTAAATGGATAGTAAACAATGACGCTTGTTTGGTTGTCACTTGGTCGTAGTAAACTACGCGGCTAAAGCATGTTTTTTTAACCTGACCTACCTAATTATACAAAGCGGTTTACTCGATCAATATAACGTTAGCAATAGTAGTTGGGTACCTACATAATAATACGTATTTATAAAGTGATACTTATATGTTTACTGAAAAACAAAAAAGGTGGAGTCTAGTATGAGCCGCGCGTGAAGTAAGGTAAGAAACAGCCGATCTTATATAATACAGCGAGGGGGACAAAAACCTGAAGGGTCAGGTACACCACATTTTAGCCGTCAGGCTTTAAGCGGAAGTCATCCGGGGGTGCAGGGGGCGAAGCCCCCGCCGAGGCGCGCAGCGCCGAGTTATTTTAGATTTTAGTGTACACCAGGTTGTGAGTTTTCCATGTTTTAAATTGATCTCGAACTTTTGTGAGACCACCCGGATCATTGTACGTCCAGCCGTTCGTTTGCACCGAAAAGCTTCGTCAATATGATCGTGAATGAAACGGTATGAATCCGGCCCAGATATAGAACGGATAGGGAACACCTGCTTATAATCACAGATGGCTGTATGAAATCGGGTTGAACGTTCTGTATATTATTTCATTTGAAGAAAGATAGGTAAGATAGGTAGGTAGATAGGTAAGTAGAAAGGTAAGGGGGGGGGGGGGGTTTGATAGGTAAGTAGTTTTTTAACTTGAACAACGTTATGCTTCTTGAATAATTAATGATTGATTTAGTGAATCCCGCGCATTTTTATGAAACTTAATTCCCGTGACGGCTCAAATACTCGATTTTGGACTTCCCACGGGGAAGCACGAAGGGGGTCTGTCTTTCTGTCGTCTTCCCTCAAATCCTTGAAGCGTGAATTATACCTGCCCTGTGCAGCAAACTATAATGGTCTACCCGGCCAAAACATCAATGGCTGCAGCCCTCATCAGTTTCCTACTTCTTATGGTAAGAATTAGGATTTGAAAAGCACGAGGGTAGGTATTAACCACAGATAACAGCGATCTACACAGAAGGGGCATTTGTAGGTAAATAATAAACTGTTGTCTAATAATTGGCAGCGCCCCCCCCCCCCCCCCCCCCGAATCTATCAATGCAAGCAATTAAATTTGAATTCTCACTTGCATTTTGCTTTTCAGACCTTTCTGAAAACACCTTCTGTGTCTGTCTTTCTGTCGTCTGTCCTCAAATCCTTACTGCCCTGTGCAGCAAACTATGGTGATCAACCCGGCCAAAAAATCAATGGCTGCAGCCCTCATCGGTTTCCTCTTTCTTATGGTAAGAATTGGGTTTTGAAATTACCAATTATCCAGCCAGAATATAACAGATGCATAACAATTTATTGCCATCTCAATCATGGTCTATGTACAGAATCATAGACATTATGGAATGATTCATTTTCTGTATCTTCGAAGCGCTCGTACGGCTATTCCTCCTGACGCCATTTGTGGTATCCCCCATGTAAGTGACCGGTCCCCAGTTTGGTAAGGAGGGAACGGCAGAAATGAATGACGTCGATCTGAAATACAAATTAATTTGAAAATGTGTTCGAAATTGTGTTACGCACGTTGAAAAACTGTTATTAAACCCTTTGCCCGGGATTTTTAAAGAAAATGCAAACTTTATGGTGAGTTTTCGAAGAAGAAACGTTACTATTAGGTCGGGCATTTATCAGAATTGATATTGGGGAGAGATCACCAGAAGTTATTGAAATATGAACTCACTAAAAGTGGTATGGAATGGTGACTGAACATACACAAGACCATTTCAATCGTCAAAAATTATATTTCTAAAAAAATTGGGTTATTCTCATTCGAGTTTTGTGATTCAAAAATCGCTAAAGATCTCAGAAATAGTTGAACATCGCTACAAATCCGTTAAACCTGATACAGGGCGGTGACTTGTAACAAAAATAGTACCAAACAATAGGCTGTCAACAATCACATTTTTTCCAGTCAGCAATCGATTTTACCAGTGTGAGTTCAAATCATAGTTATTGACAAATTTTTTTAAAGCTTCACCTGATAATTTACCTTTTATGAAGGGTTTTTTATTCTTACGCTGCTGCTCATACTCCTTCTCCTGATAGTGGTGAGATTTCCTTGGGTTCCTAATTTTAATTAATCCAGCTCCGGCCAAATCTGAAATTTACTATTACCCTAGATTAATGAATACACACTAGCTTTTTTATTTCAGAAATGGTGACGACTAATATCGTTCACTTCCTCAGTAATGTCTTCGAAAATCGATCTCCTTGTTCCACATAGAACAGTATTAGTAACAAAGAGTTTTAGTCACAAATAGTAAATTTATATAATACTCGTTTAATATGACTGGCAGTTTCTGTTTTCCTGTATTCAATATTGGACAAATAAGGCCAAAAAGCGCAACATAAATCTACATTAAAACGTTCCCAACGATAACAATATATCACTGATAACATTTTGGCTTGTTTTTACCAATTTTCATCTTCCAAGGATCCTCTACCGTCAATAATTTATCTGGCCATCTATAGCCTGAAAAAAAAATCAAGGATTATTGTTATTATTAGTGATAGCTACGAGTATTAGCAAACTGTCCCACAATCTAAATACGACTTACAACCCTGATTTGACCACCGATTATTTATTTTATTTGATCAGTTGAGAAGTACCACATTTACGGATGTATTAAACTGGTATTGAGAATAAGTTTTCTTCTGTCTTCATTATTTGTGAAGGTTAATCGTTTATAATATAACTAACCGTACGAAATGCGATGTAACTGCCGTCTTAGTTTGCTGTACAATAAATTACCTATCAAAAATGGGTTTATTTCAAATAATACATCATTGTGTCGACATGTGACGTTGTTACCTAGCAATGGCAGCTGATCACTCGATTACTGTGGCGAATCGTGAAGATTAGATGATAATTTCGTTGTGGTTCATAATTATCATTTAATTAAGATAGTAGCCTCAAGCAAGTTTTTAATCGTTCTCAATTATTTCATTCATTGATCGATTGTTTTTTAATCCAAATCATGTTTTTTATTCGCACTATGATTTATCAATAAGAGACTGAGATAAAATTAAATATGGCATTTGTCAGCTGCGCAAAAATCTCACCGTCACTAGCTAAAACGTTGAAGTGCAACGCGGGGTGTCTCCGCATGTGAGCATTGCCTGACTGTGAGCCTAAAACAAAACAAACAAAAAATTCAAAGGCCATACAGTTTGTAGCAGATATTTTTTCAAAAACGAAGCTCATATTATATACAAAAAATAAGCGGAATGTGCATCACGGTTTTGATTAGTAAGTGACGCGGTACTTGTCGCTTTTTGAATGATTTTAGTATTTATCTATTAGGTATATGTGTATTAATGAACCTTCGTTCTTCAAACTGAACATATAATAGGTACCTATGTAATAAAATCATCAAAACTACATTAGCGAAACATTTAATGACATTCGCCCCAACGATTCAGGACGTAAAGCGTGACACTAACTACACGCATTTTAATTTCCCTGGCATCGGTGAAGAAGAACTTCAGTTCCAAGACTCATAGAGCTGTTTTGTCACTCCCAGCCTGTTCCACACCTTATGTTGTATGGTTCACGAATTATGGGCCCGCTGCTCTCAATGATGTATCTGGAAATATATGCGTAAAGCTACCAAAAACCCACACTTAATCACTGATACCTGAAATGCTGCATAAGACGGTGCAGAGCAATATTCGGCACACACTCATGTCGACGGTTGAATGCCTGTTTCCAGTCGTATCGCCCAAAACAGAAAGGCCCATTACCGTTTTAAATTCCAATTTAATTTATTTTTGAATCGCCTTGAGGCGTGAAATTGTTATTTTAGGTACCTGTTGGGAATTGTAGTTCGAACAATGGAAACTCGGATAAAAGAATCGACACTTCATAAGTAACCTCCTTCAAGGGTCTTCGTAAACATTTACCATTTATAGGTACCATTAACGTTCTACAGCATTGTCTGCACAACGCATATTTTTACTATCCTTTATTTACCCGTTTATTACATGTTTAGTAAACTCTTTTCGCTCATAATTTTCCGAACATCAAAAATATGAGTAGACTCCGACGAGTAATAGATAAATTATGTACATAGTTATGGAATACGTGCTGATCATATTATAAAAAATAATTATTGATTTCATCGCATTTTAGCTTGTGGAAATTGATAATTATGTTTCTTGGTGTTCAAAAATTCAACAGGACGTTCTACATTGTTCGCTTTTCATATCGCACCTTCAGTGCAAAAGGGCCATGAGCCGTATCTCGATACTGTAACTGCATCGTAGTAGTGACCCATATACTTGATTTAAAGACATCCGCGTTACATCGGCGAATATTAAAAATTAAAACGAAAACCGGGGAAACTGACTTCATCGATAGTTCATCGGAGGGCTTAGGTCGGTAATAGGTAGTGACGTTTTTAGTGCACAAACTTACCGAAAGGATTCAGATTACCCAAAAAATTTCAGTAGAGGTTCATATAGCTGTTTGCCACTGATTCCACAATCCGAGCTGTAGCAGTTAACTTAACCAACATAAAATTGAATTTTTTTTCTTCTCATCATGACGATTACAATTAAACCTTTCTTCGAACTATTTACACCAACGTTCACGTACATTTATGACAGTCATGTTTTATAAACTATAATTTGCTATTGACAGCACACCCCCCCCCCCCCACCCTTTGTTTCCGAGTCTGCCAAGATGGAACTTTGTCAAGTCAAATCAAATAATTTCTTATTTGTAAATAGCCTGAATCGGCAATACATGCATGATGTCAGAAGTAGTTCAAAATACATAAGTAGGTACAAAATAACATAGTTACAAAGGTTCGTCTGATAGAAATCAAGCAATGGGAAGGGACGACAGGCGGGGCCGGTGATCACTTTTGGGAGGAAAAATGAGTTTCATCAAAATCGGACTATAGATTTTAGTCTGTGAAATCCTTGCAACGCCGATTCTTATACGATAGAATGGTCACAATGAGCTGGTGTTTCTTGCCATTTGAATTCCATCCAAATAGAACAGAAGCTTTGCGCAAACGTCAAATCCTTGAAACTGGCCTTTGCCTTTACTGGCCGATTGAGATGAAAATCACAAGGTACTTATCTGTGAATTGTGTTAAAATCGGGCTGCAGCTTGCGCATGCTCCATCTTAGAACCCTGATCACCCGTATAAACCCCGATTAAATTTCATAAATAAATTTTAAATAGATACCTATGCAGTTTTTATTTAGATAATCATTGCGATCAAAATATAAATGTCACGAGGAATCTATACGTTCCACACCTTGTCTCTTTTACCTCCATGAATTAATTTGTAACCCTATACAAATCATTCTTGTGACATTACATTATTTTGTTACAACGACGAATAACAACTCCGTGAAACGATTAAATCACTGATTGCACACTTGTTGAACCATTTTGAACGCATCGCCCAAAGGGGTTATGATATCGATTGAAAGAAGCCCATTTGAAGCATGGCTCCAGATATTTGAGGCTTTCGAGACACGCGAACCGCCAGCGTAAGCAGCTGAGACGAGTCGCGTGATTCAAGGTGGTTGCTCTTCATTTATTTATAATGTTTATCAGACGGTCGGACAGTAGTTGGATACTTGAGCAGTTTTCTCCCTCAGTTACCTCCCTAGAAAACTCAACATTCACCCACTACTCAACCCCCCCCCCCCCCCCCCCTTGAACAGGACTTTCGTGGCAAGAGAAATGTGAAAGAATTTCATTTATTGGTTGAAAACAAAATTTTAAGTTAATTTTCAAAGTAATTTTGTTATTTTGGCCTAGTAGTTGGACCGTTGGCTCTAATGTTGGACAGGTTTGGCCTAGTAGTTGGACACTCCAGTTCGTCTATTGGAAAATACATTTCCAGTACAACTATTCGATAATTGCTCACATACAAACAAAAAAATATTCAGAAGTTGTAGGATTTTTATTGTTCTTATATAGCGGAAACTTATTACGACTGCACAGTTACCAGTCTTGCAGCATGGCCACATGAGCTAATTTTCGAAGTAATGTAGAGTGTCAGAATGATTGTCTAGTGATAGATATCACGAAAAACGCTAATAATATGCTCCCAATAATTATAGTTTTTTCCTATAGTATTATTAATAATAATAATAATAATAATACTATTGAAGCCCATTACAACGGGGTAGGCATAAGTTAGGTATACATAAAATATGTTATTTAGCGGGTATTTTATGTAGTGGTTACAGATTTCCCGCTATGCAGCATACGCTAATAAGTGAATTTTAGGAGTAATATTTCATTTCACCTCCACTCCAGTGCAAAACTGAACATTTCCCGCCGTTTCAACCATAAAATCCAAATGTAATGTAAATCATTATTTGTAGCCTTCGTAAAGTTTTTCTATTTTACATCTTCCTATTTTATTGTTGATTTTACAGAACTAATAAAAAAGGGAGCTATTTTTTAATTTAGAAACTCAATATGCGATCTATTCATTATGCATTCCCCTTGGGCTGTTGCAATGATTATTTTATCTCCAAAGTCTTAGAGTTTTCGCAGGAAACTTCAAGCCTCCTTAACGCTCTGGTCCTCAGTTCGAATCCCACCGCCACTGTACACGCAACACGGCGTTGTAGCAATGGGTAGCCCTGAGCCAAAAAGTCGGATCGAATTCTGATCCTTCTCAGACAACAGCCGATCACTGCCGCGAGCCTAGCCCTGACTTTATTCGCGGCGGCGGCGGATAGGGAGTTGTGCTAGCAAATTTTCGAAAAAAATGTAGCTATTTGGCTCGTTTCAAAATTTCAGAGGTGCTCGTTTTGAACCCAGAACCCCTCCAAAATTCGCTTCATGCATCGGAGAGCTAAATTATCAATTTTCACTTTTCATACCTATACATATATATAAGTCAGGATAAGTCCCTCAATTTCCATGGTAAAACATTCAACATTCGTTCTTGCTCAGAAAAATCCGTCTCCTCAAGAGTTATGATAATTTCATCACCCAGCCCGATTGCACTGTGCGCAGGGGTCCAAATTTACAAATTTTTGATCCCAAAAATCAAAACAAGGATTTCAGCAACATAGGCGTGTTGTCAATCACGTTTTTCGGGGCACTGAATCGATTGCAACTAGTCCCAGTCCGATTAGGCGCACCCAGCATACCAAATTTACTAAATTGTACCCACAAAATAAAAAAAATAAAAGTTTTTATGTAGCCCAGTGAGGTGTCGTCTACAATGTTTTTCTGGTCGCTGAGTCGATTGCGGGTAGTTTCAGCACGTTCATACTGCATCGAGTGATATCACTTTTTTTGTTCAACACCCAACAATTATTTTGTAACATAATTTTTTTATGCACAACGTGCAACTATGATTTCAACAAGTGCCCGGCCAGGCGGTAATGAGTGCTCTGGCAGATGACCATTAATTTAAATTGTCAATTACCCAAACTATTTCTTTGAAAATTCGTTCCTTAAGCCATGCCGCATGGCTGGAATTCTATTGATGAGTGTGGTGGGGGAGTTGGTGGGGCGGGAACGCCGCCGTAAATTCAGTGAAGAGTTGTGCGCTATTAGATGTCAGGAAAGTAGAGTGGTGAGGGGATGACGAAGAGAGCTTGTGAGGGTTTGGGGGGGGGGGGATGTTTGGGAAGTCCCGTCGTTGGCGGAGGGGAAGGTGGGTTCACGATTATTGAGGGGCGGCAGGGGGGCGGGTAGGAGTGGGGATACGGCGCAACAGGTGCCCCTCCTCCACCCCTCGCCAACCCAATCCCTCCCCTAAAACCATGTTACACCTCCCCGCCACTCCCACCCCATACTATCCCTCTTATCTGCATCCCCCTCACCGCCGCACACGCACGGCCGTTGTGTATCTACATATCGTAATGGCCGGCCGTTCGTGAGTATGTGTGGTCCTGATACGCCCCATCTTCAATCACCCAATTACTCACTCGGAATCGCATCTATTTATCCGATCGCCCTTAGTTACTGCCTATAACTGTTTCACGTCAAATCCACTTACTCAAACTCCCAACAACATTAATTTTCGGCATACCGAAATCATAAATATCTACCATTACTAGGCATCATTCAAGTCATTAATTTTAGCGAATTTTCGATGATAATACGCTCTCACGGTAAATCCAAAATTTGTAGTAGGTACACGAATTTGTGAAAATAAGGTTCGTTTATTCTTCAGGCATTTCGATCATTCTGAATGCCTGGATTCCAACAATTTTTTGTAGAGGCATTTTACGGATTTTTAGTGATTTTTTTACTCCCTAAAACTTGAATTTGAGCCACTTTTTTCTGGAAAAAACAGTTTTTTTCTTGTATATTGTAACACTTTTCTCTCAGTCACGAGTAGTGAGAATAAGAATAAGAATTTGTTTCGCCTTCGTGTACAAAACATACTACCTACACGTATAAAAACTTATGTCATTTAGAGTGGTTTCGTTTACATAGTGGGCTGTATCACGTAGTTAACTGTGCGGTAATCGCGGCAGAATTATTATAGTAGCCGCACACTCAACATCCATTCATAAAATAAACTATTTGCATATGCGTTTCACATTCACACTTTACTTTACCTAATATTGCAGTCATAGAATATTTAATTCTAAACAAAACAGGGATACAATTCTGCAAGCAAGAGTACTCTTATTTATATTCCTCTGCTGCTCAGCGTCATCAGTAGGGACTGGAATTTGCATATTTTGCATATGTGTGTGTTTTATCGTGTATCGTTCTACATTTCCGTTTTGAGGGTATCTGAAGCGTTTAGCGTGTGTTAAATTGAAATTTAAATAGCATATTTTGTTCAATTTAGGAGATTTTTGCATATTTTGGCCGTATTGTGCATATTTCTGCATTTTTAATCGAAATTGGGGAATTTCCCTATTTTTTGACATTCCAATCGGCAAATCCTCCGATATGTGTTTCTGAAAAGGGGTCACGGATATTTTTAGGCCATTCACCGTTTAATCCGCGTAGACCTGGTAAACTTACCATTTATCCCAGAATGATTTTTACCCATCGTGTCCTGTGATGTCGAGAGGTCGTTTTCTGCCTTGAAGTTGCTCCTCAGCGACAACCGTAGGAGATTTACGGTTGACAATGTGGAAAAATCAATTGTGATCCAGCGCTATAATTGTGATAGCCAGTGACTTTTTTTGTATAAATGTAAATATTGTATAGTAAAGCAAAAAGGTGTGTACATTTTCAGACCATTTTCTTCCTTGAACCTTTTCTATAATTTTTTAAGGACACGATAATAACTGGATCATAATGTATAGACTACCAGTCTCACAGCACAGTTTAGTTCATATTAGAAAAATTTTAAACGTAATTTTGCTTGGGGTGCATATTTTTGCATATTTTGCCCATTTCGAGTGCATATTTTGGCCAAATTTTGTGCATATAATTCCAGTCCCTACTCATCAGTCATTATTCTATAAGAGTTTTGATTCATTTAATTGTCATTTTTTAATGACCCTCTTTAGCGAGTTTTGACCCCCAGAATCTCGCATTTTACCCAACTTTTAGTGGTACCTAATATGTTCGACCGTTGAAATAGTTTTCATGTGTGTTGTAATTTTTAACCGTTTTTGGCGATTCTTGACTGTCAAAGATTTTGGCCCACGAAAATTGACCACCTTCAAATTCGTCCTTTCGTCCATCACCAAATTCGTCCATCACCAATATTTTGTAAGCATTTTGAATTTTTCATCTCTTAGCAAAGGTCAGGTATCGTCTCGAATAACACGAAAATATAATAGATATATAAATACCTACCTAAATGAAAATATTGTACAGATTCACTCCGGAATTGCGCTATAAAGAGCTCGTATATTTTTCGACCAGCCCTATCACAATCAACATCAAAACGGGACAACCCCAATTTTCCAGAAAGCAACAACAAAAACATGTGATGGTTTCCATAAGACTTGACATCAGCTCGAGCCATCCGATTACGTGTATGAACGAACCTCTTCTTCCCCACAAACTGGACCTGGTACAACACATCGTTTGCTTTCTTCAGCACTGTCCGAGGGCCAGTCAACTGAGGTTGTACCCAATTTCGTTAGTTTTGCATGCCTGTCAAATCGGGTTTTCTGTAAATTCATCTGAATATCCAAGTTTCGACGAGCGAACTCCCTTATCTCCTTGTGTCCTCGCGCAACTTGAATGCGTATGGGCTGGATCATCGCTGTTCGTCCAACACAGGCCGCACCAACTCTTCTGGCAGTTGAAGTTCACACTCGTACATCACGAGGAAAGGAAACATGAAAACGCTGCAAATCCCTGCGCAGGTTTATTATTTTGTACAGAATAGCCTTCTGTTACAGATCACAGCTCTCTGTACAGATAACCCGCCTATATAATATATAATATGTACTATTCTATACATACTTACTTACTTACTCCCTAACCCCGTACTCATTACTAGGTGCCTACCTAAATCACGACTTAAATAATTCTGTTGATGACAAACAGTACCTAAAATGGCAAAAAGAAACGCAAATAATGAAGTGAAAGAAATTGTTGATGTGGAGTGAAAAAAGTTGCAAACGCATCTACCAACAAACTCCAGCCCCTTCTACGTAGATGTTATAATGAACCGTTGTGTAATAATTTACCAATGTGTAATAATTTACGCATCAATAATACTTCAACGTTTGTTCAACTGTCACTACCTATCAACAAACTACAAAAGAGCCATCATTTTTCAAATGATCGTTCAACCAACTCGACTTCATACTCCGTGATTATAATCATGTGCTCCCAAGCAATAATGATCTGGGGCCAATTCCCGATTACTAGCGCGGCCCTAGTGATGATATTTGGGCTGAATGTATACAATTTCATTCACCATCCTGTTGAAAATGCCATTCGGTGCAAACTTCTGGGTCTTACTGTGAAAGAACGGCTGGACGTACTTACAATGCTCCGGGTGGTCTTAACAAACTCCCAAGTTCGAGAACTATTTAAAACCGTAAAGAAATTCGAGAAAACGGCGTCCTGGAGACTTCATCCCCTATTTTTCACCCTTTAGAGATGACTGACAGTAACACCGAGCTTCGAGGACCAACTAGACCCCAAATGGGACCTACAAACCGAATTTCGTCAATTTTGGTTGGTAACTAAGGAAAGTGCTCCGTACGGCGGACGGACAGAAATTTTTTCAGTGCATTTTCGGATTCTACATACCTACCTTGAAACGGAAACTATCAAATTTTGAGGAGTAAAATTTTTTTTTTTTCATACTCGATGCGGAGAGTAAAATATAATTTTTTTTTTTCATGCTCGTTTCTAATGGTTCATCTTTTGAAAATAATAAACAAAAAAGTAAAATAAAAAAAGTCGAATTGAGAATCTCTTTGTTTTCTAATGTTGGTTAAAAAGTACGACAAAACAGCAATTACTTTTGCAACATTTCATTTGCATACCAACCCTTGTGTCATAAGGTCATAACAGAGGAAAAGAGAGGTTAGCAAACACAAATTAAACAAGTAAGAAATGCGTTTCTCGTTGGAACATTGTTGAACAGGTGTTTTGAACAGTGTTGACACTCGACATGTACCACCACTATGTTTTGTACATGCGATCAAGTTGTGTCCATGGATGGATCAAGTTGTTGATTCCTAATGAACAACTCCCGATTACAACTAAAAATCGTCTGTTTATAATAACAATGCGTTGTTATTGTCAATCGTTTATCAATTGTGATTCTAATGATCAGCAATGATTTGCCAGAAGTGTAATTTACAGTGTAGGACACGAGTTGAGTTTCTGTTGGTGAAGGAGCAAAAAATCGAGGGCAGAGATGAATTTTATGAGATGCGAAACTGAGTGTAAAACCATCGTCGTCTGACGTACAAACATCGATCCCCCATAGCCGTTATATTGAACAGCGAAGGGGTATCATAGCGTACAATTAATTTTAATTGTCCACACACACACACTGCGGAAGCCTCCCGAAACCACAATCCGTTATCCTCCGCCTCCTCTGGACCTGTCCCGGGGCCCCCGGCGTTTATGGCCTCTCATCACACTACGCCCCTGGGCCCCAAACGGCCAAACGCACACTTTCATACGCCCGCGGGGCACAGGACGACACACACATTCTACGTCCACCACCGCGCACAACACACACACACACACCACATCGCGCACACCCTCCCCTACACCACCGCCGAACACCACACTCGTATCACACATCCTCCCTCGTTCTACCACTGAAGTAATTTTCCGGGTCGTGTTACCTTAATTCCTTCAATCAATCAGCTGACTGGTCGGAGCAGGCCCCAGCGCCTCCAGTTGATTAACTTTCATCGCAGACGGATTTTTGCCAAACTTCGTGTTTCAGTTAACAACCATTTTCTTCTAACGATACCCAGCGAGATTAGTGAAGATGAATAGCGCAGTTTCAAGGACAGTTCGAAAAACGCTGCAAAGTCCTTGTCCATGGGTTTATTATTCTACTGGACATACCTACAGAAATTTCGGCTGTTCAATTATTGTTTCTTTCATGTGAAATAATTGAAATAGCTATTTGTGATGGTTTTCACCATTTTTGCCCCATAAAAATCGAATTAGGTACGCTCCTTTTTCTTCTTTTTCAAATTATCTTTGATCATTGTTAGTGCCATTTAATCGTCTTGATCCACGTGTCGATACTTTTTCTAGTGTTATTATACAAATTGATGGTGATTTCAGACGATTTCCCAGGTTTTTGACTCATAAAAAAATCAATTTTGGGAGCTGAACATTTGGTAGAACCTCGATTTTCCACTCTTTGTTCAAAATCGACTTAATATTCGGTCTTCTCGTCCCCAAAAACATGGAAAACGATACCTCAGAAGCTCATTTTACTAACATGTTACTAAAACACAAAAAGTACCTATTTTTACACACATTTTCACTCATACCATCCCTGGGTATATTCCGATCGAGCTGAAAAGTTTCGGGACACAACTAGGGCCCAAATGGGCTTTTTTAGACCAAAAATTAAGCCGGTGCACGTGATACGGTGGACTTCGGACGGCGGACGGACATTGCATTTTTGGAATCTACGCACCTTGAAACGTAAAAGAAAAAAGCGATTACATAGGTGTATTATTCACAGAATAATAAACCAAAATACAAAAAGTTCGTAACTGTTAAATTTTTATTTATAATAAAAACGAATTTTTACTGTAAACAGACGATATTAATTTGTATTCGGGAATAAACAACTTGATCCATCCATGGTCACAACTTGATCACATGTACAAAACATGGTGGTGGTACATGTCGAGTGTCAACACTGTTCAAAACACCTGTTCAACAATGTTCCAGCGAGAAATGCATTTCTTACTGGTTTATTTTGTGTTTGCTAACCTCCCTTTTCCTCTGTTATGACCTTACGACCCAAGAGTTGGTCAAATAAGTGCCACGCAAGTGCCATATCTTGCAAAAGTAATTGCTGTTTTGTCATACTTTTTAAAACAACTTTAGAAAACGAGGAGGTTCTCGACCTTTTTTTAATTTAATTTTTGGTTTATTATTTTCAAAAATGAACCTTTGGGCTCGAGCATTAAAAAAATATATAATCCCCCCCCCCCCCCCCTCATAAATTTTATGGTTCCCGTTTCAATGTACGTAGAATCCGAAAATGGAATTTAAAACGCTGCAAACTGTTACACAACGGTTTATTATTTGCCAGTGTAGATGCCCCTTCTGCGTAGATCACTGCCATCTGTTATCAATACCTACCATCTTGCTTCCCTCAGGAAAGCCCTAAATCGAGTACTGGGGCCGGGGAAATACAATTTCATAGAAATGCGCGGGATCCGATAATTCAATCATTTATTTGTTGTTATTCATGAACCATAAAGTTTGTTCAAGTTGCAAAAGTACCTATCAGCAAAATCCAAAAGAGCCATCATTTTTCAAATGAAATACTATCACAGAACAACCAACTCGACTTCATACAGCCATCCGTGATTATAATCAGCTGTTCCCTAGCAATGATATCTGGGCCGGTTTATACCGTTTGATTCGCGATCATGTTGACGAAGCATTTCGGTGCAAACGACTGGCCGTCCGTTTGCACAGGGTTGTCTCAAAAAAATGCTTTAGTCTGTGACGGAGTGTGACAGTGGTGGTGGACCTCGTGAGTCCCCCTCCTAGACCAGCGAGATTATCACAGGATAAGAAGGGATATCGATCAGGCTTCCACCCACCGATTCCGCCTCCACCGGACCGAAAAAACTACTCGAGAACAGCCGCACTGTTACAAGTTTCTAATCATTTAAATATAAATATTTTTAAAAAACCACAGTCATGCAGCATGGCTATAATAGCGAATTTTCGAAGTTTTCGGCATCTTCCTCCTCCGCCTAAAATTTTCTGAAAATTAATTTTCGGCCAATGTTTTCCCAACTTGATACCATACAAAATTAAAACAGGAGTAGTTTTACGCAAAGTAAAATTTGGGGTGGAAGGGGGAGGAGGGGGAAATCAAAAATGTTTTGAATACCAGAAGAGTAGGTATTGGATACGTAACAAATTTTTTGTTCCATTTTTTGCCGAGTAACACCTCGGTTTGTAGATTTTCCAACGCTGAACACGATGGTGAAGTCAGAATTGCGATATCCCATTCCGTTATCAGATTAGAGCAGACGAACCAGGAAGAACATCTCAAGAAATAACCACGTTCCTTCATCTTCAAAGTGCTCCAGTTTGAGAACGGAATGAGATATCGCAATTCTGATTTCACCATCGTGCTCAACGTACAGAAACCTTTAAAATGAGGTGTCACTTGTCAGACTGTTTCATTTTGGGAATTTATGGGTAATTTTCCCCCCCTAAAACTCCCCAAAACTCCCCCTTAGAGTGACCCGATTCTGCCCATCTTCGAACTTAGCCTGTCGATTGCCAAGACAGATTTTTCGTGCAAATTTTAACTTTTTATCTCAATTCTTTCGAGAGTTATCGTCTGGAATGACACATACATATATAAATATATAAATATATACACATAATTACAATAAATACATATAATTTTTGGTGTCTTTCGGCAGTGAATTCAGGATGGTCTGAAACGGATTTTGGTATAAAAATCTTTCGGAAATTCGAGTTTTAAAAATTTTGGACCGAGAACAATAGCTTCCTTTTCTTCGAAAATTCGCTAAAAAACCATACCCTTCTATTGAAAGTTTTCGAGGTACGGCGTTCTGAAAATTGCAATCCCCTAGTTTTCACCCCTTAAAGATGACTGACAGTAACGCCGAGCATCGCGGACCAACTAGACCCCAAATGGGACCTACAAACCATGGTAACTAAGAAAATTTCTGTCCGCGTTACGCCATACTTTCCACTTTCCTCAGTTACCATGAACCAAAATTAATGAAATTTGGTTTGTAGGTGTACGGTTAAATAATAAACCGTTGTGTAAAAATTTCTCCTAATTAAACATTTTTACCATGTTAGTATTGTATTTTGATGTAGCTGTCAAAACATACAAAAAGCTAACTTCTGACTTCAAGAGCTTTTTCTAGATATTCTGATGTGCCGCGGTTATTTTTCTTAATGTTTATAGGGTCAACCTTGCAAACACTTTCAACCCAGGCACAAATCACAAATTAAATTTTGTTTTGTGGTGTTATTATTGTGAGTGAAGATGAAGAATTGGGTGAGAAATGGGGGGGGATTGTGGGCGGTGAGGCTGGCCCTTATGGCAGCTTCATCGATCGGTCGAGAGAACCCCCCCCCCCCCCCCCCCCTCTTCGGTTGAAAATCTCAGGACTGGGTTTTGAGGTCGCATCACCAAGGTCAAGTCCCCTCCTTACCATAGCACGGAATCCCTGAGGTTTCTACTGCACTGGAGGGTTTATTTATTTATTTATTTATTTATAATAATACGGGCATGCCAAATACAAATGTACAAAATATAATATACATAATGATAATTAGAAGAAAAAGACAGGTAAAATGCCCGCATATGACTGTGTATGTACTCGATACTCCTAATTTCTGTCATTATTCAATAGAACTAGAACTACTGTCCTCCTAACAGCCTCAGGAGATTTAAAAAATAAATCTATGTCAGGGCACACGTCCATCACTAGGTTCATCCAGCGCGGTAACCTGTACATCGGGCGATGGTAGGCGTAGTTTGTCACTGAAAATGGAACCCAAAAGAGGCTTCCAGAACGTGAACCAAGTCGAGGAACCAGGAAACGCACCATTGATAGCAGTGTGGGGGAGTCGCATCTTACCCAGAACCAACTTATGGAAGAAAGATGAGTCGGCCGAAAGTCTACGGTCCACAGGATTGACGGTGCTGCATATTTTGTTGAGCTCGTCAAAGCAGAAAATGAGGTAAAACACCGTTCAATGTGGGGGGGGGGGGGGGGGTTGTCATGAAATCGATTTATTCGAGGATGTCCCAGGACCTGGCGGATATCGAAGGCGTCGCCGACGTCATCCCGCAGGCCGTTCATTCAACCTGTCAACCTTCAGGAATCGAAAGGGATCCCGTTCTCACAGGGGTTTTGATGTGCGTTCGTACAATAACGTAGGTAACGTCACTGACGGCACAGGTACCGAACGGTGCGGTGTACTTACCCAGTCGATTTGTCTATGAATAAAGAAATGGAGGATGCACATCGAGACCCTAGCAATGGGAATAAGCATCGTTTGTCTTTTTCTGCATACTACGAAAATGGCTCTCCAAAAGTAACTTAAAGATGGTGTATTACGCATATGTATACAGTATCCTAATATATGGTATAGAATTCTGGGGCGGAGCATATGCCCAAACCTTCCGCTCGCTCATTGTTGGGTGCAACTCCCCCCTCCTTCGGATCATCACTCGGTCGCATTCCCGAACGCAAATAAATGATCTTTTTAGACAATTTGATATTCTTCCACCAAGACTGATATTTTTAGCGAATTTTCAAAGAAAATGAAGCTATTGCAATGGCTTCGAAATTTAAATAATATAAATTTTTGGAAATTTTCTTCATAGAAATCCGTTTCAGACCATTCTAAAACGATTCCTGAAATTTAACACTTTTTTATATGTATATATATATATATTTATTTATATATGTGTCACTCCAGACGATAACTCTCGATAGAATTGAGATAAACAGCTCAAATTTGCACAAAAAATCTATCTTGGCAATCGAAAGGCTAAGTTCGAAGATGGGCGAAATTGGCCTACTCTAAGGAGGGTTTTGGCGCATTTAAAGTGCGCAAAAATTACCCAAAAATCCCCAAAATGTTATTTTCCAACAAGTGACCCCTCATTTTAAAGGTTTTTGCACGCTGAACACGATGGTGGAATCGGATTTTAGATATCTTGATCCGTTCTCAAATTAGAGCATTTAAAGTGCGCAAAAATTACCTAAAAATCCCCAAAATGTTATTTTCTAACAAGTGACCCCTCATTTTAAAGGTTTTTGCACGCTGAACACGATGGTGGAATCGGATTTTAGATATCTTGATCCGTTCTCAAATTAGAGCATTTAAAGTGCGCAAAAATTACCCAAAAATCCCCAAAATGTTATTTTCCAACAAGTGACCCCTCATTTTAAAGGTTTTTGCACGCTGAACACGATGGTGGAATCGGATTTTAGATATCTTGATCCGTTCTCAAATTAGAGCATTTAAAGTGCGCAAAAATTACCCAAAAATCCCCAAAATGTTATTTTCTAACAAGTGACCCCTCATTTTAAAGGTTTTTGCACGCTGAACACGATAGTGAAATCGGATTTTAGATATCTAAATCCGTTCTTAAATTAGAGCATTTAAAGTGCGCAAAAATTACCCAAAACTAGGATAATCTTTAAACTCTTACCCCCACCCCCTTAGAGTGGTCAGATTGAAAAATGTGAGAAGTATTAATTGAAGACGAGAGTTCGAAGCAAAAAAGGGGGAGGCAAACGATTAGTACAACTCCTTGAATTTACCCACAGCGATCAAATAAATAAGCACTTAGTACAATTACGTAATAAACAAACGGTAGAATCAGGATGGACAAAACGTACAAATTAAAATAAATACGAAGAGAATATACATAGAAAACCAAATTTTAGACCGAAGTTTTCCTTTATTCAAAACCATAGCCATTAATTCGAATATTTCTTTGAAAATTCGCTCATTAAGTCATGCTGCATGACTGATTTTTTTTTCTATCGCTCCCTGCTTCGTGTACACAGGATTAAAAAATGTCTTCCCCACCGCACTGTCCTGCGAGTCACCCGAGCAACATGCGAGGGTAGCCAAATTCGAGTTCCCCGCCCTACCACTGATTTTTTCACAAGACAATTTCCATGGCTGCCTCCCACAATATACGCCTCACTTCTGACTACCTTACAATCAGATCAGTCGACTAAATCCTTCAAAAAAAGAATTGGCGCATACCTGCTGCAAATGCACAAATCTGACCTGCACACTGACTTCTTGAATAGGTTTGATCTGTAATTGTAATCTGTGTTATGTATTTAGGTAATTACTATCTTGTAATATGGATGGCATAGGTAAAGAAAACAGAGTTATTGAAAAAATAGTCTATTTCTTCAATAATTCCGTTTTCTTTGAAATGGGTTTCCACGATTTCTTCGCGAGTGATTTAGTTCGGATGGCATAGGTGCTACATACCCATACATAATTATACATTAATTTTTTTTTTTCATTCAAGTTAAATACCTATTGTCTGTAAATATATTGTTTCCAGTTAAAAGTACACGGTCAATCCAAACTAATAAGCAAGTTCAGTGACAACCAGCCCCTGGACGGGTCGTCCAGACCTTAGGGGCCCATTCATGAACTTGGTTTTCACATGTTTCTGTACTTATATTCTTCATTATGTACTAAATATGTGTTTTAATAAAGAATTGAATTGAAAAGTAAAGCTAAGTTCACATGGGGCGGCAATTCGGTAAGGCAATCCGGTACAGCAAATCGTTCTGCAATGCTACTGGCCAACGCAAAATGGATTGCGAAAACACAACACATGGATACTATATCAAATCTCCAGATCTTTTCCACTGCCCGAACCTTGCCGGATCTGCCAGAGGTTACCGCGCAGACCTTTCCCATTAATTTGTTTGTTCGCGCCATATTGGAATTCGACATTGTTTGTTTTCCTTTTCTTCTGGTTCATTAGGATTTTTTTTCCTATATATATTTTTTTGTCTTCGAAGAGTGCAAAAACGAATTTCTGATCATTGCGGTCCATCCCAGACAGAGATAGTGAAAATAGATTATCTATTTTGAACATCTCCCGGGAGAGATAGTCTCCCCCGAGAGACAGTCTCTTCCCATGTCTCCGGGGTTCGTCTATTTTACAGAATAGCTCCAGTGACCTTGAGAAAGAGATATGGATCCTAATGCACAAAAATCCCATAGTATCCACGAAGTGCGAGATGTTTGTGCCCCAGGGAGTTCAAAGAACGCATTTTTTAGTAATACCTATTCAATGGTACCTTCCTACCTCAATCCATTCTTGGACGTTTTTACTCATGAATCGGATAAAAGTTTAAATGAAATTGAAAAATAAAGCCTCAATTATAAACAGAAAAATTCGAATTAGGGGGCTTAATGCTTGTATTATATCTACACCTAATGAATGGCCACTCTTAGGTAGGTAGGTACGTACCTCAACCCGCACTTGGACGTTTTTACTCATGAATCAATAATATGTATATATGTTTAATGAAAATTGACTTACTTTATGAAATGAAAAAAACACACGATCAAAATTACCGATGCGGTTGCGGATGAGCGAGGATATTACACGATTTATCACTGTCAAACAAACGAGAAATAGACTCTCTCTTTCGAGGAAAGACACCTAATTAGCTGTCTCTCAGAAAGAGATCGAAAATGCCAAGATGGCCACCAACTCTCTCTTTGAGAAGTTGCTGAATAACCCTGTCATGGATACTATAAAAATCTCTTCTACCAAAAGAGAGAGTCGGACCGAAAAGAGATGTCTCTTTTGCTTAGTGAATGGGCCCCCGATATCACTGTTAACGAAGGAGAAGGCCATGATTCCGCTCACGGGTTCCAGCCATGTGAACGTCTGCTGCCAAAATTCCGGCTAACGCGTTATCGTACCAAATTGCCCCACCTGATTTTCGCCCCATGTGAACCTGTGTAGCTTGAGTAAGTAACAGCCATTTAAGGCTGGGGCTTTTCGTCCGACTGCCTTCCCAGCGTCGCGGACATGAGCAGCTGTCCTTCATAAAGAGGATCAGAATTCGATCTGATCATTTCGCTCTTTATTTGGCTACTCATCGCCTCGCCCCGTTGAGTGGAGAGGGGTTCGCCCAACATTTACATGGGTCATACTTGGGCCTGTCACCACGTGTCACGGTGGTCACCCATCCAAGTACTAACCACCTACAAAAAATTTCAAAAATTCCTGTTCTGAAAATGTTGGACCCATTGCAATAGCTTCATTTTCTTGAAAAATGCGCTGAGAGGAAAAATAAATTTTATGCTAAACAAACTAATTTATCTAAAGCCTGTATACAACAATAATTTTGAAATCGGCCCCAAATTTTAAGTTAAGTTTTTAAAAACCCAAAAACCATGGGATAAAATATGAAAGCTGAGTGTGTGTGGGGTTTTTAGTTAAAATTTGGCACTGACTTCAAAACTTTTGTTGTATTGGCTTTGAATAAATTACATTTGTTCGGCCTAAAAATTATTTTTTACTTTTTAGTTCTATATTTTTCTTTTATTTTTTTCCCCCTTTATAGTGCGATCAATAGGTTTTTTAATCAGTTCCGAAAAAAGGTGCTTATGAATTATTTTATATTTTTTAGTTGGTTTTTCGAAGTAGGTTTTTTCAAATGAAATTTATTTTACTACCTAGGTACTCATTTCTATACCAACGGCAATACTGACCCAATACTAACGTGATACTATACCAGCATTATACCTCACGCTATCAAGTACTGATACCATCATTCCTGAAGCATCCAGTCTTTTGCAGGCGGTTTTCTGTCGTCAAATCGTGCAGTGTCTGTCAAAGACCAGAACTCGAGCGGTACCTACAGGCCCGTTACCGACCAGTTATCGGAGTAGTATCACACATAGCTTTTTCAAACGTCCGATATATTCTTCCCGTAGCGGGTTCGTTTAGAGCACCTTCAAGAACGGTTTTTGAATATGTTATTCAGGAACCTTCTTCGCACACCCAGTTGTAAATTTATAGGGAAAAAAAGAACTATTGGCCACATACTGAGCCACTCCGTACATAACTGCAATTGGACCAAGGTTTCAGAACAATCGCTGGACAAGGGACAACTTCCATCACACTCATAGATATCGCAGAAAATGTCCTAATCTCGATTACCGTCGTATACACGTCTCCACGACGCCTGAAGCGGACCCCGGAGACCCCTTACGAAGACCTTTTAATTATGGAGACTGATGAATATGTAGACAACGCCCCTCCAAACACGCGCGGGAAATCCTGAAGGCGGGTTCCCGGACCATACACTGATCACGTACTGTGAAGGAAATAGCCTCAGTCTGGTTGGCCATAATTATGTTCTTCGGGTCTTTATTCCATTCGTCCGTACACCCTCTTGGGGTCTTCGATACACAATCATTTTCTTGTGTTCGTAATCTACACCAATGCAAACCTTTGCTTCTCTGAGGTAGCTGCACCAATTTCCATGTTCGGCTACATGCAACCGGAAACATATAGCGCGTGCTGTGTGACCACTTATGACCACTTAGACTGTCCACTTTACTCCTTATCCGCATTAATTTCATTTCATCCAGTTACGTTAATTGGTCATTGGCTCTGATACGCCCAGCCTTAGAACTACGATAGAGCCTAACAATTTAACCATCTCGCACTTCTGTCATTACTAAAAATGAAAAATATCACATTTCACCTCATCTGCAAATAGGTGAATATTATTAATAGAGCCAAATTATTAACATAGCCATTTACTTATTAACATTTATGAATTTGTCACCGTCGTGTAGACGTCAAAATTTTCCTCAAATTGGGCACATAACTTATTATTATAACTTTTATAACAAACTAACTAAGAGAAGGGATGGAGATGAAAATCTCAATTTAAACATTTTACCATCTCAGCTCGGAGTTATAGGCCTTGTGACATACTTCTAAATGTTACTAAAGTGCTCTGTAAGTAAAGATATTTCATCACTCGGATGATGGCAGTTGAAACGTTCGGCGAAGGTAAACTGCGATTCTCTTCCAATTCAACAACATGTACGGTGTAGGGTAACTGACTATAGAGAACGTCTCAAGTTTTTACGTTCTTGAATCCTTTTCAAAAGTATCGTAATATTTGAGATAATTTGAGAAATACCCGTCAGATACCGCTTGGAGTAACGATATTTTCTTCTTACAACAAACCCCATCCCGACCAGCCGTTCGACAACGAATGACGAGGGGTAGCGGGAACAGTAAAATGACAGGAGCAGTAAAAAAAAAGGCTGGCTGTCTGGGGCCGGAGATTGCAGAGCCGTCAACCGTTCGAGGAAGCTTTGCCGATCGATAGGAATGTGAATGCCATAGAAGCACTAAAATCCCACCTCTCTTAAGCATCGCAGGCTTCCTTTATTCCCGACTCCTCACTCGTGTGAGCACTCGTGTGCCGGTTAGTTTCTGCGAGAGTGGACGATAGCTTAGAGAAAGAATCATCAGAAACTTTTGGATCTCAGCTATCTAATGGCATAATATGCCATGATGTCGATTTCGTTAGAGCTATGGTGAAAAATCCCACAAATGGGGTGCAGTAGAGGCAAAAAATCCCTGGTCCTTTAGACTTCCTTTATTTCAGACTCTAGCATACCTTGATTGTCCGCCTATCTCGAAGGACACGGGGTTCGGATCGACTGGAACTTGAACTTCAGCATTGTGAATTTAGTGTTAGAGCTGAACAACGTTTGCCACTCCCCTTAAACAGCGACATTCTACGTCCAATTTCGCGCGCCGCGCATTCTTTCAATAACGCCAAGAAAAAATGCGTGTCCTTTGTCGATTAGTTTATTAAAACTTATTTTCCGAAGTCTAAAACAGAAGAAGTTTGCAAACACTTAGTTGCAGGGATTGAATTTGAGGTATCAAAAATATCGCACACCTATATTACCATACCATGATACTGATATTTTGCTCTGACCAATTCAGTATCAGTTTCCGATATTGGTCAAACCTTGATGTTGTTTCAGTGTCAACGATCTAAAATATCACTCAGTAACATTTATCAATGAGTAATGATAAAAGTAATCAGAAATAATTTATCACTCACGATACAAAAATTTGTGTGTCAAAACATCAATAATTTTATCAAGGATTTATTTTGTGAAATTCATTACTTTGATTGGTTTTGTATCAATGTGCTGCATGACTGACTTTTGGTTTATTATTTTCAATAGCGAAACTTTGGAATCGAGCGCGAAAAAAATGACCCCCCCCCCCCCCCCCCACCCACAAATTTTGGTGGTTTCCCTTTCAAGGTATGTAGAATACGAAAATGGAATTAAAAAAATTGCTGTCCGTCCGCCGTACTTAGTTATCATGAACCAAAATGAATTAAATTTGGTTTGCATGCCCCATTTAGGGTCTAGTTGGTCGCGAAGCTCGGCGTTACTGTCAGTCCTCTCTAAGGGGTGAAAAATAGTGGTTCAAAATTTCTGAACGACGTAATTCGAGAACTTTCAATAGAAGGATATGTTTTTTTTACGTTTTTAAATTGATCTCGAACTAAACGATTCGTTGAGACCACCCGGAGCATAGTACGTCCAGCCGTTCGTCCACACCGAAAAGCTTCATCAACATGGTCGTGAATGAAACGGTATAAATCCGGCACAGATCTCATTGCTAGGGAACAGCTGATTATAATCACGGATTGCTGTATGAAGTCGAGTTGGTTGTTCTGTGAAATTATTTCATTTGAAGAATAGTGGCTCTTTTGGATTTGTTGATAAAACTTGAACAAACGTTATGCTTCATGGATAACAACAAATAATAATGACTGAATTTTTAAATCCGGCGCATTTTTATGAAACAGAATTTCCCGGGCCGGCTCCAGGACTCGGTTCAGGGCTTTCCTGGGGGGAGCTCGAGGGTAGGTGCTGACCACTGAAAACAGTGATCTACGCAGAAGGGGCATTATAGCCCTTCTGCTAGCTATACTGGTAAATAATAAACCGGTTTGTAATAATTCATAGCGTTTTTCATTAAAAATAATATATTTGTATGGTTTGGTTATTTATTTCATTTATCAGTTTCATAGATGGTTGTCCCTGAAGCCTCTGTGTATACTCTACTACTTCCTCTACTATCTCTTCCCGACCGTGGCCCTTATTTTATTATTATTAGGCCCCGCGGGACCTTAATATTAAGTATCACAGCATTAGTAGCTCACAGCACCACGCGAATTTCAAACTCGTTTAGGAGCTGAATAACTGTTAATTGATCAGAACTTCAAGCTGAAAATTTAGTATCTTTTTTATATATTAGTTTACAGTGCTGAGTCCGTGAGGTATACCTATCCTTAACCACGTCTGTTCCCCTACCTTGATGCTCTAGAGAATGGACCACCTAGTGTACCTTGGAGTGGCTGTTGACTGCCGATTGAGGTGGGATCTTCATGTGAATTCTCTGCGCCAAGAATTAAGGAAATGTTCTTACGTTATGTGTGTTTATTTGTCCAAAGGGCTCCTCCTAAATATCTACAAGGCGCTATTTGAATCCATACTACAATACACAATAGTTATTTGGGGGGAACATATAAATACTTGCTTGACAAAATTTTTAAAATACAAAAAATGACACTGAAAATACTTTTTAAGAAACCAAAACGCTATCCAACTGAAGATCTATTTAGGGAGCTAAATTTGGACACAGTTCATCAAATAAATGTTAAGAATATGATCAAATTCATGAAAAAAGAAAAAAGTATATTTTTTGTGGACGTCAGAAGAAGACAAAATAAACCATATAGACTGAAACTACCAAAAGTTATAAATAATTATGCTCAGATGACAACAAGATATAGAGGGATGCAATTAATAAACAAGAATTTTGATAAATTAGATGGAATCATGAAAATAAATAACAACACGCTACTTCAAAAGGAGATAAATAAACTGTTTCACGATGACATAGACAAACAACCTCTTGCATTTTAATCAAGGAAGGGTGAAGCACAATCAATGGTAAATAGATCTGTGTAAAAATGTTGATTGGAGCAGTAGGTAAGGGTTGATAAATGTGCATGTTTGGGGCGCCATTAAAGGAACTTTATTTACATATATGGCCAAAAATCTTTCATATCTATCAGGTTGTGAATAGGAAGCGTGATCCTTTCTTTCTAATTCATGATCTTCAACTACGTTCTCGTCAATGTATTCCCAAGGTAAGGGCGGCACCATCCTGGAACCCAAGTAGATCCTCTCCAGATATCCACTTTTTCCTAGAGCCTCGGATGCACATTGATGCAGCCCGGACGACAGCAAAGCCGATGCGCACCCTGACCCACCCTCTCACCTGTCCTTGCGGCTTGCCCCACCTTTCTGCCAATCTTTCGGCGAGAACTTTGGTGAAAGATGTCATTTGCGGAGCAAAAACCCCGTCAACAGAGCACACGAGCGGGGTGAAGGAGGCGTGGCGCTGTTCGCATGCGGCCAGATACTTGCGCTTCTTCTCTTCCTCGGCCCCAGAGAGGACTGCTGCTACTGTGCGGTTGACATGTGAGGGAGCATCAGTGTCAGAGACACGTACGTCGAACAACGCTTCCCTCTGTCTTTCCCACACACCACGGCATGCAAGATCCCCCCTAAGGCCGGGACTGTTTGCGGATGTTTCAGTAATGACGGGCTCTTTCACGCAATTACCCCACGCAGATGACATCAGCGCTCCCAATACGTCACGTACCTCGTTGTGCCGCCTTGTTATAAGCCCACCTGTTTTGCAGTTCAAGGCGTGTTCGAGGGTAAAGCCGGTGTTACCACAGCCATCGCATGAGGTAGGCATCTCGGCTGGCTTTCGCTTGTACCGGATGGCTAACGCATCCCGAAATTCACAAGCCGACAAATCGTAATTAAGCTTTTGCAGTGGAAGGGCAGAAAGCCAGCCTGAAGCCTTCACCTTAGTGGTCTTCCGGACTGCACGTCCGACTGCTCTCTGCCGCTCAGCTGAAAGCTCTCCTACCGCGGAAGCCAACAGAGTGTCCTCAACCTGGCTGCGCATCCGAGTTGCTTCATACTTCGCTTCCCGTAGGGCGACGACGTGCTCTTCGACTTCAAAAGGTTGCCCTAATCGTATGGCCTGTTCCAAAACTGCCGTGTTGGTGACTGGGGAGAGGAGGACAGTGATACACAATTTGTAAATAAATCATGGTCAGATCAACTCCGTGCTGAGCCACAGTTTTAACTATCCAGCACGGTCATCCCAGTGTTATACCTACTATAATTTATTTGTATTTGAAGATGACAAATAAACCAATTCAATTCAATTCAGTTCAATTCTAGGTACTCCTAACCTGACAAATTAGCTACATTTCTTCCGTCTTCTGTTCACAGGTGAGCGGGCTTCGGTTCGAGACTCAACTTCGGACGCTGAACCAGTTCCCGGACACGCTGCTCGGCGACCCATCGCGGCGGATACGCTACTTCGACCCTCTTCGGAACGAATACTTCTTTGACAGGAACCGCCCCTCTTTCGACGCCATCCTTTACTATTACCAGAGCGGAGGCAGGCTCCGCCGCCCTGTTAACGTACCACTTGATGTCTTTTCGGAAGAGATCAAGTTCTATGAGCTTGGGGAGCTGGCCACGAATAAATTCAGGTGAGCTGTATTACACTGCCACAGCCCCAATCCCTTGTGTTGTTGTAACACTTTGTGCATCCAAAACAAGCACTTTTCGTACTGATTTCCATCATCATTCCTCTACACGTTTGACGAAAAATTGATTTTTTGGGCTTAAAAAAGGCACTGTGAAAATACATACACGATTTTCTTCGGATTGGGTCACGGGTCTGGAATTGGCGGCAGATATCGTTACTGGGGAAGCTGGTAACGTAGCAATACCTAGTTGAAAAAACGTAGGATTTACGGTAAAAACCAGGTTGCAAGGTGATGAACCAGCTGAAATTTGGTTGTAAGTCCGGGATGTTTAACGCGGTTATCGGGGATGCTGGATGTCGCGATGATTTGCCACGCACAAAAAAAATCATCCAAAACTCAGGATATTCAGGAACACGACTTGAGGCCACTTTAGAGAAGGGAAGTGACGGGAAAGGGCGATGGAGGGTTCGAGGGGGTACGGGGAGCGTGGCAGCGGGCTTAGCCCTGCCCGTATTGATCCTGCCCCACCCAGTTAGATACAACCACCACTCTCTCTTTTCTCTCCCCTTCACCGAATGATCCCTACAAAGTCCCCCCCCCCCCTCTCCCCTTCAGGCCATCTTCAATATTTTACATCCTGGAGGTAGTCTTTTTCATCGTTTCAAAAATGCTTTTCAAAATTAAGCAGAAAAGACGCCTTTGTCCGCAGAGATCTCTGCAGTCGAGAAGCGGAAAGTTGAAGCCTGTCACGACATCCACACTCGAAATTCGTTTATAAAAATATCTTAAATAGGTACTTACTCACTCGCTTATGTTTTAATTCGCCGCAGTACTTCTTTCTAGAAAACATTATTTTTTAAACCACTGTGATCATGAAAATAATCCATTTCGTAGTCCATTTCGATACTATTATTGCATAAAAATGGGTAAAAAAGATCTGTTATCCCTTGCGCGACTTCTTGGCTGGTTAATAGTGATGATCATAGCAACTTTTAAGTTCTCCACTTCCCGGGAAAATTTGTTGGGAAGCCCCTCTGCCGAACTAATCTCGACTTTCAACGTTGGACCGCAGAGTTTAGCCCATTTTGGTTTATTATTCTGTGAATAATACACCTATGTATTCGCTCAGCAAAAAATTTTTATAACACCCCCTCAAAATTTTTTCTTTTCCGTTTCAAGGAGCGTAGATTCCAAAAATGCAATGTCCGTCCGCCGTCCGCCGTACGCTGTATCACGTGTACAGGCTTCATTTTAGGTCTAAAAAATTCGTTCTTTCGCACACATGCTGCACTTGGGCCCTAGTTGTGTCCCGAAACTTTTCAGCCCGATCGGAATGTACCCAGGGGTGTTATGAGTGAAAATGTGTGTAAAAATAGGTACTTTTTGCGTTTTAGCAACATGTTGGTAACATGAGCTTCAGAGGTATCGTTTTCCATGTTTTTGGGGACGAGAAGACCGAATATGAAGTGGATTTTGACCAAAGAGTGGAAAATTGAGTTCTACCAAATGTTCAGCTCCCAAAATTGATTTTTTATGAGTGAAAAACCTGGGAAATCGTCTGAAATTTTATGAGTCAAAAAACCTGCGAGATCGCCTGAAATTACCATCAATTTGTAGAATAACACTAGAAAAGGTGTCAACACGTGGATCAAGACGATTGAATGGTACTACCAATGATCAAAGATAGTTTGGGGGAAAAAAACCAGTCATGCAGCATGACTTAATGAGCGAATTTTCAAAGAAATATTCGAATTAATGGCTATGGTTTTGAATAAAGGAAAACTTCTTCCTCCTACTGTTAGTACCTAAATTGAATAATTTGAAATAGATTTTTTCTTTCGTCTTCCTTCTAGTAATACGTGGGCCGGTACTTGTCTATCTATGAAGGTATCATAACAATTATATGTCAAATGGGAAATTCAAGGAGTTGTACTAATCGTTTGCCTCCCCCTTTTTTGCTTCGAACTCTCGTCTTCAATTAATACTTCTCACATTTTTCAATCTGACCACTCTAAGGGGGTGGGGGGGGGGGGGGAAGAGTTTAAAGATTATCCTAGTTTTGGGTAATTTTTGCGCACTTTAAATGCTCTAATTTAAGAACGGATTTAGATATCTAAAATCCGATTTCACCATCGTGTTCAGCGTGCAAAAACCTTTAAAATGAGGGGTCACTTGTTAGAAAATAACATTTTGGGGATTTTTGGGTAATTTTTGCGCACTTTAAATGCTCTAATTTGAGAACGGATCAAGATATCTAAAATCCGATTCCACCATCGTGTTCAGCGTGCAAAAACCTTTAAAATGAGGGGTCACTTGTTGGAAAATAACATTTTGGGGATTTTTGGGTAATTTTTGCGCACTTTAAATGCGCCAAAACCCTCCTTAGAGTAGGCCAATTTCGCCCATCTTCGAACTTAGCCTTTCGATTGCCAAGATAGATTTTTTGTGCAAATTTGAGCTGTTTATCTCAATTCTATCGAGAGTTATCGTCTGGAGTGACATATATATATATATATACATATAAAAAAGTGTTAAATTTCAGGAATCGTTTTAGAATGGTCTGAAACGGATTTCTATGAAGAAAATTTCCAAAAATTTATATTATTTAAATTTCGAAGCCATTGCAATAGCTTCATTTTCTTTGAAAATTCGCTAAAAGGAGCGTACCTAATTTGTGTTTTAGGGGCCAAAATTGGTGGAAACAATCAGAAATAGCTATTTAAATTATTTCACATGATAGAAACAATAAATTAACAGCCTACATTTCTGTAGGTATGTCCAATAGAATAATAAACCCATTTGACAAGGACTTTGCAGCGTTTTTTTCAAACTCTCATTCTTGCTATTATATGCATATGTCCTGGGGGCCTATTCACTGAAAGAGATAGTGAAAATAGGTTATCTATTTCGAAAATCTCCCAGGAGAGACACTCTCTCCCGGTAGACAGTCTATTCAGATGTCCCCCGGGTTCGTCTATTTTACTGAATAGCTCCCATGATCTACATCAACCCGTAAATAGACGTTTTTACTCGTGAATCGAGAATATGTATTTATTTGTAATGGACAATCGACTTATCCTTGAGATGAAAAACGATGCACGATCAAAATGACCTATGTGGTAACGGATGAACGAAGGGTGATACACGATATCTCTTTCAAACAAACGAGAAATGACAAAGAGACTATCTCTTTCAAGAAAATACACCTAATTTGGTCTGTTCTGAAGTGATCGAGGTGGCCGCCCTATCTCTTTTGTTACTGAATAACCCTCTCATGGTTACTATAAAAATCTCTTTTGCCAAAAGAGAGAGTTGGACCGAGAAGCGAAATCTCTTTTGCTAAGTGAATACGCAAGCCATGATCAAGGGCAGTGGGAGATCGTATAACATAATATGAGAATACTTCCTCTGTAAAATAAATATTTCAAGTCACAGCAGAGCAAAGTCATGAAAAAGTATAATAATTATCATTCCTCGCCATTGATCGGACTGTGCGGACGGTTGCCTCCTCCCTTGATAACGAACTCCGAGAGGAATGCTGTGCTCATAGCAATTGGATTTCATATCAATGCTGTGTTTCTTTAAATCGTCATATCATCCAATAGCACAAGGATACAACAGTCGAGCGAATATAGGCCTTTTTGTGTCATCTCGTACCACATGCTCCTTGCACATATCGGTAGTATACATATTGAATGGTTTCGAAACATTATATACAGGCAAATAGAAAGCTGTACGATAGGCTGATGCAGCTACCATTAATTCTCCAAGTTAATTCATACCCCGGTGACACGCTTCCGAGTTTTGCGATGATTGCGACATAGCGCCGAATCGTATTCGCGTGACCTAGAAATGATTCATACACCTTTAGAAACATAACAAACAAAAAAAAGTCCTAACAGCGCAAAGTTTGTACAATAAATCCATCCGGTATCGGAAACTTTTCATATGACTGACGGTGCCGTATTTCACAGAACACGGTTCCCCATCAGCTGATTCAACCTGGATGACTCAGCTCTTCAGTGGCGTGAGAGCGAACGATAACATAAAGGATTTTCAGACTGAGTAACAACATTCTTCCTTATTTAGCATGCATGATACTCTTCCTCCGGACTGACTTGGTGCCCTCCTTAGCTACCTTGGCGTGCGCCTAATGAGGCCTCAGCTACCACCAATTTCCATCTTTGTTTTACTTAAAATGAGCTTTGTTGGTGGTTTCCGATTACGTTCTGAGATTCGTATTCTAGAAGGGATAACCATGCAAGTTTACCTGTTGTTGACTTCTGCGATTTCTCCTTCGTTATAGACCAACACGATCGTGATAAGCAAAATGGGTGCACACTTTCTTGTTGTTTCTAACTTGGCCATGGGAAACCTCTCCATATGTAGTGCCGCACAAAGGAATAGGGGATGTTCCATGATTTTTGTACGGTAATACTCATATAAAATACATTAAATCAGAACCCGTAGGCAAAGTCAGACGACTGAACAGGTCCGTCTGACTGCCTGACCGAAATCTACCAATATTTGGGAATTTTATTTCCAATGTGGCAAGCGTTTATTTGGACGTAGTTATATAAAAGTATATTCAACTTTTTCGACGATGGTCGCTACCTCCCAGTTCGTGCGACCGAACATGAGGAGCGTCTGGCTGTAGGAGTTAGTCGACCCCAGCCGAGAACTTATTTATTTATTTATTTTTAATATACGGGCAAACATTGGCCAATTTACAAGGAATAATAATTAGCAACTAAACATAAAAGAAAACAATATTAATAAAAGAAAAGAAAATTTTTGTTTAAAATAATAATAACTTGGCCTGTCTCTTGAAGACACTTCCACTTACACAGAGTAGGTCCACTTCAGACATACTTGCTAGACGGTTGAACTCCCGCTGGCTTATGATAAGGGGAAGAAGAACTGTCGAACATATCCGGCGTCTACTCCCTTCTCCGACGTCAGTGCTTACCAATTTAAAAAATCATTTGTACCTATTTAGTTGGACGAATTTCTTTCGCTCCCTTCTCAAACATTTCATTCCAGCTGGTCAAAACTAACGGAGCTGTGCAAAAATTAGTTAGGGAAGGCCTTTTTTTACGTGTAGTTGTGAATTTTAGAAATCTTTAATGACTTTCCAGTTGATTTTGGTTAAATATCGCGTCCTACACGTTAATAACGCCCTCAGTGTGTGTTTTTTTGACTAAGTGTTCAACGATGTATATTGCTTGGAAGTCTACAAATTTGCGTTTTGTATGACGATTCTCACTCAGAACTCTGTGATAGTAATTTCTCACTAGTCTAAGAAGTGTGTAGGTTGAAATGATATCTTTTGCTCTTATCTCTACAGTGGTGGTGAAGTGGTTTTATGGTTATTCTCTCGTATTATTCCTCGGTAAACTAACGCGTTTTTGTATGAGTTCGAACTGGTTTTTTTTTTTTTTTTTTTTTTTTTAATCTTCCTGTTGGGCAGTGGTTGCGGACAAAATTATGGGGATTAGTTTGACTTTTCACTCGCATAAGCACGGTACCATGCACATTATTTTGTCACAAGAATAGGAATAAAACAAGAATTTGTTCATTTATAACAGGCTGAAGAACACAGTGAACAATGAAACACATGTAGGTAGGTATACCTTCCAGGAGGAAATTCGTGACAGCACAGAATTTATACATAATGAAATAATAACTACCTACATAAAAATACTAACCGAGGAGTTTTATATCCGCTATGTGAAATTAATGGCACATTCACTGAATCCCCCCCCCCCCCCCCCCCCCCAATTAAAATAACCAAAGTTAAGAAACTTTTAAGCCCAAATTCCCTGGTAAATTCCCTAAGTACGTATTTCCCTAAATCTGCACGGGAACTTTTTTGTGAAGGTCTGTGTATTGTTGTTTTTAAAAACTACTTCACATTAATGCGTTTAATGTTTTATAACAAATACAAGGCAATAGGAAGAGGGAAGAAGTCAAACCCTGCAGATTTGAACCGCCCGTCCTGGCGGGAGGAGGGTTGACGCATCAGAAATGTTCGGCAGTTCTCGGCCGGGGCCTTGCTCTTGCCAGGCGCTCGTCCGAACGTGCATCCATTTCTTGGCCAGGCTATGTAGAATTTGGAAATTTTAATCTGTTCACTTACTGGTTTTTCCCACGAATCAAGTACTACAGGCTCCTTCTCTGCTAAATACTATAATTTCCATTTGCGTATCCGTCTAACTTGGCTATGTTCTTCTTACTTCAGCAAGAGCATTCATGTTCCTCGAAGGACTCCTCAGCTGAACCAAATCATCAAGAGAAGTCTCCTAATCCATTTCGCTGATTGTGGCATCGTAGCGGTTGTGGCCGCTCTTCCGCGCAGTGTTTTGACCAAGTCCATTAAGTGGGTAATTTCATCACTGGTCATTGAAAATTGTGGATAATTCCGCTATACTTCGTAATTCTCGTTTCCGCTGATCATTTTATTCAGCAGTAATCTTTCGATTTCATTGGACAGTGCTTGAAACTAATACTTGGGGCATTCCGTAACCTTATTGATTAACCGCGTTCGACATAACTTTCAATTTATATTAACATTTTTCCATTTAAGAGATAATTGATAACATATTGAATTGCACGAAGTAAAGAAATTACTTGCCCTTGATTAGTTATCCGCAGTAAACTCTCGGTTTGATTGGAAAGGGCTTGAAAATTGTCCTTTCTTATTTATCAAACTCTTGACTAAAGGATTGAACAGTGCCCTAAGCCTTCGTACTCCTTTGAAAAACATCGAGAACCGCGAATTCAACAATTTCTGCTTAGGATAGATTTTAGGCCATTTTAGGCCGATTTTAGGTTCTTTTTCCGAAGCTACGGATACTTTTAAACTCCCGTTTCTCTGGGAATTAATAATATTGCCCTTCGCATTATAATTTCGGGACTTGACTTTCGAGCAGTTTCTTGCACCGAACGTTCGGTCTGATGGAATTTTTGAATGAAAATTTAACTTTCTAATTAATTTATTACTGTAGGATTCAAAAGGTCGTCCAGAATCCAGCACTTTTCTATGCTTCTTGAAGCCTTGGAAAAATTAAAAAACCAATAAACTGCGTGAAACCGCAATTTGTATACACAGTTCCCTCCTAGAAGAACTTATCTACCTTGAACTTAATGGATTACATTTTGCCCTGCAATAATTTTCTCCCCAGCGCGGCGCATTGGCTGAAATTCCTTCCGTGAAACGGCGTTTTAGGCGGGTAAAAAGAACCCAACTAATGATATTTATGCTGTGGCCTACGGCTCTACTCCCTTTTATAAAGGGGGAAACTTGGTCGGAGGAGATAGGTCTACCGCAATGCGAACTTCTACCCTCCCGTCGTACCCCGGCTTCGCCCGCCGTACTCCGAAAACCTCCCTTTCCTTCCATTTTCGGCACTCGTCTATTATGTGGCTGTTCGGCCTCTCCTATTATTTATACGCCCATTTAGCGCAGATACGCCCCCCTCTAGTTCGGTTATCTCCTAGGTGTGGGATTTATACGACATTTCTCCAATGAACGGGGCCTTTTATAATCTCTGTGTATGATTTACTGGGGAGTTTCGTTGATTTTAGATCTAAAGAACCAACCGAAAACGTTCGATTTATAGAAGTTGGAATCAAAGAGTTGGGGAACAAAGAACATATTTGGCGTTTTTGGCTCAAAAATTTGAAGATGAAACTACAGAACAATACCAGACCAATATTTTTTCTTGAAACCAAGAAGATTGCTTCAATCTGAAAGTCAGCTCAACTTTTCCTATCGGGGAACCGCTGATTCAACTCGTCTTCATGGGAAATCGAGTTCGTTGTTCTACGACAAGTAATTTTTGGCATTCTTGTTGATTAGGTTGGTACTTCGTTGTACAGTTCGATGGTGTAGGGTAGGTATATACTGATGTCGGTAATAGTATTGGAGTCTTCTTTAATCCACAATTAGCCAAAAAAATTGATTGCAAGGTTCCTCAGCACAGAAAAAAAGAATACAGTTCGGGTCTTGAGGGACGGTTCCACTTGCTCAGTACCTGCTATCCTTACGTAAAGTATTACACTTCACAGCATTGACTAGTCTGCAGATCTATAGAGCCCAAATTCATACGTATTTATGCATGGCCAGATAGATCATCGAAAACATCTAAAAACCTCCAACCATCAAGAGATGAGTATGCATTATTCCAGATAAATAAATAAACAGTTTTTTGCGCCAAAAATACTTTATAGTCCAGTTATTTCAACTTGAAAATTGTTCAAAATTAGAATGATCTTTCTATAATCATTAAAACTCGAAGAGGTGGTTTAGAGGTTGAATATGTTTGAAAATGTTCAATTATATACTTGGAAAGAACTCGAATTTGCTTGAGAACTTCTTATACATGAATGAATTTTTTTTAATGCTGCCCTCTGTGTTTTGCCTTTAAAATACCTACCACACTACTACACGCTACAGCAGATTCCGTGATTTTTGCAAGATAGAGACATTTGGTTGAGTTGAATGGCTGTATCGAGGGACGCGGAAAAGAAGAAAACTGAAACTCGGCGCTGCGCGCCTCGCAGTTACACCGAGAGAAAAAACGCATTGTTTTACCACCTCGTGGTGCTCGCAGGCCGGTGAAAACTTTGAAAAAAACCCGATAGGGATTAGGGGTACCCGATAGGAATGAAAAACAAACCCGTTAAGAAAAAATTCTATCGGGTACCCACAAGATCATCCCTGCAAACGGGTTTTTAGTGCAGCTCCTATCGGGTAATTTGTGCAGGAAATGCCCGATAGGAATCTACTGATAAGACCCTATCGGGTAATCACAGCACGTACGTGCTGGGATACCCGATAGCAGCCGAACGTGCTGTAAAGAAACACCCGTTTGGTTTCCGATCGGGCAAAAAATTGAAAACAATCGGGTAATCCTTGCACGTCCATGCTGTTCCTAGCGGGTCTACCACCTAACACCCGTTTGATTGCAATCGGGTCTACCACCTAACACCCGTTTGATTGCGATCGGGTCTACCACCTAACACCCGTTTGATTGCAATCGGGTCTACCACCTAACACCCGTTTGATTGCAATCGGGTCTACCACCTAACACCCGTTTGATTGCAATCGGGTCTACCACCTAACACCCGTTTGATTGCAATCGGGTCTACCACCTAACACCCGTTTGATTGCAATCGGGTCTACCACCTAACACCCGCTTGGGTTCTATCGGGTCTACCACCTAACACCCGTTCGATTGCTATCGGGTCTACCACCTAACACCCGTTCGACTGCTATCGGGTCTACCACCTAACACCCGCTTGGGTTCTATCGGGTCTACCACCTAACACCCGCTTGGGTTCTATCGGGTCTACCACCTAACGCCCGCTTGGGATCTATCGGGTTCTACGAATGGACGCCCGATAGAATCCTAGCGGGTTCTACGAGTGGACGCCCGATAGAATCCTAGCGGGTTCTACGAGTGGACGCCCGATAGAATCCTAGCGGGTTCTACGAGTGGACGCCCGATAGAATCCTAGCGGGTTCGACGAGTGGACGCCCGATAGAATCCTAGCGGGTTCCACGAGTGGACGCCCGATAGTATTCTACCGGGCGTCCACTCGTAGAACCCGCTAGGATTCTATCGAGCGTCCACTCGTAGAACCCGCTAGGATTCTATCGAGCGTCCACTCGTAGAACCCGCTAGGATTCTATCGAGCGTCCACTCGTAGAACCCGCTAGGATTCTATCGAGCGTCCACTCGTAGAACCCGATAGGATTCTATCGAGCCTACTTCTCACTACCCCATTGGATTCCTAATGAGCCCATTTCCACCCTAACCGTTTGCATTCTCCAATGGCTCTACCAATCAGGTAATTATTAGAAGAGCGTAGGGAGATGCAAAAGGGTAGCGATGGATTGGGATTAGGAGGAATCCTAAGGAGTAGGGAGAAGGAGGATTTCGAAGCCTGGTGAGGAACCTGCGTGAAACATACTCATGAAATTGAAATCGAAATACTCATTGAAATCAAAAGTGTTGAACAAACAGTTGAACAAAGAAATGAAAGTTATAAATGTATAGAAATGTAAATAGTTGCAATAAGTAATTCTTATTTCTAAAGGTGAACACAGCTTGGGCAAAGGAGAGTTAACACAAGTGTTTAGGTCATCAATTTATTCATAAGTCAAAGTTCAAATTCACAATAAAAATCGGAAATAAATAATTTGTTTTCGTACGCAGATTGTTTATAGCAATTTGTTTCTTAACTAAGTACAACAACAAAATAAACAGTTTAACAGTATCACAGTTTATTGGACTCGTTATATGCAACAATATTTGATAACGTATGCATATTATTATATATAGGTATATAAAATTGTCTATGTTTATGTTTAATTACAGGTTGTTTCGCACTAATACGTATAGTCTAGAGCGTATAGATACGTATAGTCTAAATAATTTGTTTTCGTACGCAGATTGTTTATAGCAATTTGTTTCTTAACTAAGTACATTAACAGTATCACAGTTTATTGGACTCGTTATATGCAACAATATTTGATAACGTATGCATATATATATATATATATATATATATATATATATATATAATTGTCTATGTTTATGTTTAATCACAGGTTGTTTCGCACTAATACGTATAGTCTAGAGCTTTAACTACAACGTATTTGGGAAAGTATATCGGCGGTTTGACAGTTTTTAAAATGAATGAAATTCAACTTCTCTGAATGTTAAGGGACAGTAGTGAAATTTGTAATGTTCTGTACCACTCATGTTGGAACAGTGATGTATATATTATACCCAATGAAATATGGTCGACTTCAAAAAAATTTTATTTAGAATATATATTATTATAGAATGTTATTTACATATTATTCAGAATGGTCATCAAGGAACAGTTGATGCACAAATGGTAACTAACTAGCACCACCTCAGTGTAGACACGTTGTAAAGCAATCAGTGGTGAGGACGTGATGGGTATGTTAGCTATTTTTTACTCTTACTGCCACGTACCGCCAGTTTCTGGCGTTCGACCAAATCCTGCAAGGACTTGGGAGTACTGCCCGGATCGCTGGATGATGCAGGGGAGCTGCTGAAGTGTGGAGGTGGGGACACGGGCAGAGTGCTGGTATCAGACTCAGGAGTGGCTGTTGCAGTGGTTAGTTTAGATGGGGTGGTTTTACATGGTGTTGTTTTAGACGGGGTTGTTTTAGACGGGGTTGTTTTAGACGGGGTTGTTTTAGACGGGGTTGTTTTAGACGGGGTTGTTTTAGACGGGGTCAATCTTTTCGGAGTCCTACTCTCTTTGTAGAATCCAGCTTCCTTAAGGGGAGTTCTTGGCCATGTAGGAGACAGAAGGGGAGGTGGTTCAGATACACCTGAAAGGGCAGGGCTTGCCTCAGGAGGAACTGCTGTTGCTGATGGTAGATGTACCTCCTCAGATGGGTCAAAAAGTGATTTGGAACTTGAAGTGAATGGCAAATGTGACTCAACACCCCCTGAAGTTGATGGCAAATGTGACTCAACACCCGGAGTTGACGGCAAAGGTAATGATACTGAAGCAGGACTATCTGTTATGTGAAGGGCACCAAGTATTTCGGTTGTGGTGGTATCTATACTGTAAGCAATCAATCCGTGTTGTTCTGCAAACGCTTTTGTACAAGTACCATAAAGTAACAGTTCCGAATCACCAAGAATGTTAGACTGTATTATGTTGTCCCCAGTTAAGTTTAAGAAAGTTACCAATTCACCTGTTCTGAGACTCTCAACAAAGCATACACATTGACCCTCTATAATGTCGTATTTTTGTATCAACACTCGTACAAGTGATTTTTCATCACTGGAGCTACCATCAGCAGGAGCAGCAGGGGTGGGTGTAACGTGGTAACGTAGGAAGTGAGCACAGGTGGAAGCGATAGTCACGACAGAGTGGAGGTAGTTTTTAGAAACCTTTAAATCATAGCACACCCATTCTAGAGTTTGCCAGATGTGTGTACACTGAGGTGGGTACTCGCAGTTCAGCACGATTATTAATTTAAAACAAAGATCGACCGCCTGGAGTATGGTGTCAGTTCTAAGGCTAAAATCTAAGTATTTGACTAGACAATGGCTGACGGAACCTAATTTTCCTATTGCTATGACATACGGTTGCAATGTTCCGTGTTCCGCTTCCTCCAGGCGTTTGGCGTGGAGGTTGTCCACCTCAGAATCTGAGTCCAGGAATTTGACGAAGTGATCTGCCGACTCCTTCTTCGAGATCTGAACCGGAGCTCTAAGTCCTGCCCTCTTCTTCAACCGGTGAGTCCCCATAGCGAACGGGAGGGCGACGAGAGCTGCAGTCGTTCTCTTCTCCTCCTCTGAAATATCACGGAGCACATTAGCAACACGTTCGTACAGTACGATTCAGTCATTACAACCACCTCATGGTCAAATAAAGCAATTTCAACAAATCATTTGTTTACAAAGCGTGAAGAAGAAGAATCCCTGGTATAACAACAAAATATTAAAGTTGAAAAAACGATTCCTAGTCAATTTGAACACAGAGTAGGCTAATCACAATTATTTCTCACCGGTATTTTTTTCGTAGTACGACAGTAACGACTCGACGATCGTGTCCCACCCTTCCACGCTTCTGGAAGACCTGCTAGCCTCTTGGACTATGGCCGGGTGGAGTTCTCTCAGCTTTTCATACAGCCTCCCCTCCGGGATGGTATAGAGCTCCTTGAAATCAGATTCTATCTGTAACAGAAAACAACAACTATCATTAGCGATTACTAAAAAATATTCCTCGCTTTAAACAACAGCAGGCACAAGTATATAAACAGAGCACATGAAATACGTTCAAATTATGAACTCACCACTTTCGCTGCGTGGGCGGACGACTTGAAGAACGGGAAGTAGTCGAAGTAGTCGGAGAGGCTGTTGTCTTCACAGCATAGGTAGTCGTGCCGCAGCTTCGCTGTCCTCCGTAACGCCTCTTGTATCTCTTCGGGGATCGACGCTCGGTCCAACCAATCACCTCCCCTGATGGTTTGGATGGAGTGATGTTTTTCGAGTTCCTCTTTCCACTCTAGGAAAATAACATCAACGGTTACGACTCCTCACAATAAATAACACAGAAACGGCAGACAAGGAGGGTGGTAGGAGGAAAAGAGATGAATAGAGAGTAGACTCACCTGTCAGAGTTTTCCGTACGGGCGGAGGGGAGGTGGTTGGCTGCTTCGGCTTCTTCGTGTAGGCCCTCTTCTGTTTGCCTCCCTTCCGTTTCCTTGCTTCACTTGCCTTCTTGGCCTCCTTTATTTTATCGTACTTTTCTTTATTGGCCTTCCTCCAGGAGTCCTTGAGGTTGTTTACTTTGCTCCACAAGTGCCCGTAGGGGTACTTCCTTGGTTTTTTCGTCGGCGTGCTGTCACTGCTGTGTGACGAGCCCCCCCGTGTCGTTGCTGATAAAGTAAACCACAGCGAGGGGGGATCCCGGAAATATCTCGCCAACTGAGCAGCTATGAAACTGAAACGTACACAACAATTCAAAGACGTGATTATTATGTCTTTATGCAGAGGAATGTTAAGATAAGAGTACCCAACATGTATACTAACAAACAATGCGTAATCACAAATTTCAAGGTGTCACTCACTTCAATTCTTTGTAAGAGAAATGGGGGATGACGTTCGCACCCGCGGGGGTGGCTTGTCGGTGAAGGTGGTTTATGACAACATCCGCTACCGCCTTCCTGTCGGATGGGCTGACTGCCTTGGTATTCTCGGGCCTTGCTAGCTCCATGCACCTCCGCCCCTTCTCTGACTGTTGTAGTATTGCTGTGATCTGTTGGGGAGAGAGGAAGAGATGTAAATTTAATATAAAAACCCTAGGTTTGACTATGAGTACGTGATACTATTTCACCCACGGATGGTGTGATGCACATTACCTCATCTGAAGTGCTGATGAAAGCAGTCTTATCGACTCCCTTGTAACTGGCGAATTGGGGGTCGTCGTCGGTTGTGGCGGCGGATTCGTCGTCATCGTCAGACGATTCCTCGCTGAGCTGTAGTTCACTCGGCAACGAGTCTCTAAGGCGAAGCGTCGAGGAGTAAAACTGCAACAACAACACCGTTCACCTCGTAACAATACATATTATATGCAGGAAGTTATTGTCAAACATGAACACTGTTTCTGTCTGCCTGTCGTCTGTAATTGTAATTGGCAACACTCACCTGGGTAGGAAGTGTTCGCGTGGAGTCGTCACTTGATAGGGGTCTAGCAAGAGATGTCGAAGAACAACTGGGAGAGGAGAGTGGACCGAAATTCGTCTTCCACCCTGCTGTGTATCGCATCTTGTCTGTCTGAGTCCACAGTCCTGGTGCTACTGCTTCCCAGAGGATATTGTCTGGTTCTAGGTTGCGTAATTCGTCAGTTTCGAATCCGGCATCTGTGCAGGGGAAAAAAAAGTCAGCCATGAGACCAAGTGAACACCCGATACGACTACAAGCGGCAAGGCAAAGCAGTTTGTTGAAAATATTTTAAAGTACAACACTACCCGATTGGATTACTAACGGGTACTCACAACCACAAACACCCGTTACGAATGTTTACGAATATTTAGCAAAGTCCGGATGAACCCGTTTGGAACGAAGTGAACACCCGATACAACTACAAGCGGCAAGGCAAAACAGTTTGTTGAAAATATTTTAAAGTACAACAATACCCGATTGGATTACTAACGGGTACTCACAACCACAAACACCCGTTACGAATGTTTACGAATATTTGGCAAAGTCCGGATGAACCCGTTTGGAACGAAGTGAACACCCGATACAACTACAAGCGGCAAGGCAAAACAGTTTGTTGAAAATATTTTAAAGTACAACAATACCCGATTGGATTACTAACGGGTACTCACAACCACAAACACCCGTTACGAATGTTTACGAATATTTAGCAAAGTCCGGATGAACCCGTTTGGAACGAAGTGAACACCCGATACAACTACAAGCGGCAAGGCAAAACAGTTTGTTGAAAATATTTTAAAGTACAACAATACCCGATTGGATTACTAACGGGTACTCACAACCACAAACACCCGTTACGAATGTTTACGAATATTTGGCAAAGTCCGGATGAACCCGTTTGGAACGAAGTGAACACCCGATACAACTACAAGCGGCAAGGCAAAACAGTTTGTTGAAAATATTTTAAAGTACAACAATACCCGATTGGATTACTAACGGGTACTCACAACCACAAACACCCGTTACGAATGTTTACGAATATTTAGCAAAGTCCGGATGAACCCGTTTGGAACGAAGTGAACACCCGATACAACTACAAGCGGCAAGGCAAAACAGTTTGTTGAAAATATTTTAAAGTACAACAATACCCGATTGGATTACTAACGGGTACTCACAACCACAAACACCCGTTACGAATGTTTACGAATATTTGGCAAAGTCCGGATGAACCCGTTTGGAACGAAGTGAACACCCGATACAACTACAAGCGGCAAGGCAAAACAGTTTGTTGAAAATATTTTAAAGTACAACAATACCCGATTGGATTACTAACGGGTACCCATACCCTCAAACACCCGTTATGTATAGAAGGGACAACGGAAACAAGTTGGTGCAAGTATTTCACGTCTAATAATACCCGATTGAATTACTAACGGGCACTAACACACTTAGCAATTTCCCGATACCGTAACAATGCAACTCAAACCAAGATCATGAAATCGGAATATTATACAACAAAAATTAGCATTGGTAAATACGTTGGCAAAAGGAAATGATAAGTAATGCTCAACAACACAAAATGAAATTCAAATTGAAATGTCAGTTTGGATTTGGAAGTGATGTGATTAATTATATTGAAAGCAGACTGTTATACTACAAAAACTTTCATTTGGTAAATACGTTGGCAAAAGGAAATATACTCAAGAAAAAAAAATTCAAATTCAATTTGTCAGTTTGGCTGCGTAAGTCATAGCTACGTGTACATATTGAAATCGGAATTTTATACAACAAAAATTAGCATTGGTAAATACGTTGGCAAAAGGAAATGATAAGTAATGCTCAACAACACAAAATGAAATTCAAATTGAAATGTCAGTTTGGATTTGGAAGTGATGTGATTAATTATATTGAAAGCAGACTGTTATACTACAAAAACTTTCATTTGGTAAATACGTTGGCAAAAGGAAATATACTCAAGAAAAAAAATTCAAATTCAAATTGTCAGTTTGGGTGCGTAAGTCATAGCTACGTGTACATCTTGAAATCGGAATATTATACATCAAAAATTAGCATTGGTAAATACGTTGGCAAAAGGAAATGATAAGTAATGCTCAACAACACAAAATGAAATTCAAATTGAAATGTCAGTTTGGATTTGGAAGTGATGTGATTAATTATATTGAAAGCAGACTGTTATACTACAAAAACTTTCATTTGGTAAATACGTTGGCAAAAGGAAATATACTCAAGAAAAAAAAATTCAAATTCAATTTGTCAGTTTGGGTGCGTAAGTCATAGCTACGTGTACATCTTGAAATCGGAATTTTATACAAAAAAAATTAGCATTGGTAAATACGTTGGCAAAAGGAAATGATAAGTAATGCTCAACAACACAAAATGAAATTCAAACTGAAATGTCAGTTTGGATTTGGAAGTGATGTGATTAATTATATTGAAAGCAGACTGTTATACTACAAAAACTTTCATTTGGTAAATACGTTGGCAAAAGGAAATATACTCAAGAAAAAAAATTCAAATTCAAATTGTCAGTTTGGGTGCGTAAGTCATAGCTACGTGTACATCTTGAAATCGGAATATTATACATCAAAAATTAGCATTGGTAAATACGTTGGCAAAAGGAAATGATAAGTAATGCTCAACAACACAAAATGAAATTCAAATTGAAATGTCAGTTTGGATTTGGAAGTGATGTGATTAATTATATTGAAAGCAGACTGTTATACTACAAAAACTTTCATTTGGTAAATACGTTGGCAAAAGGAAATATACTCAAGAAAAAAAAATTCAAATTCAATTTGTCAGTTTGGCTGCGTAAGTCATAGCTACGTGTACATCTTGAAATCGGAATTTTATACAAAAAAAATTAGCATTGGTAAATACGTTGGCAAAAGGAAATGATAAGTAATGCTCAACAACACAAAATGAAATTCAAACTGAAATGTCAGTTTGGATATGGAAGTTATAGGGTATATGTGATTATCATGAAATCGGAATATTATAGAAAAATAGTAAAACAAATTTTTGCTAACCTTCAAATGCAGTAACGATTCTTGCATCCAATTCCCAAGACTGTAGAACATCAGTCAAGCGTTGGTCCGCCATTGCAATTAAAACGAATTGCGTAGTACAACGTACCAGGGACCGAATGTTGTTTGGTGACGGGTGAACGTTAATAATTGAAGCACAACAAACTAGAAACACAACTAATTTGAAACACAGCTGATTTGAAACACAACTGATTTGAAACACGACCGCAACACACAGACTGAATAAAGAATAAGCACAGGGAAGTATGTAGAACACGTGAACGTGAGGACGCGACTGATCGGGGAGAAGTGGTTGTCGCCATAAGGGGACGTTGGGGTTATATAGAGGTCTCCCCACCATGACCCACCTGGTAACGGGTTTCCCTGCTCCAAGCGGGCAGGCGTTGGCTCCTATCGGGTGTTTTCTACCTTCTATCGGGTGTCTGAATGTTTCTAGCGACTTTTTCAAATCCCCTATCGGGTGTTGAGATTTCCATCGGGTATCCAAATTCATATTCCTATCGGGTGTTTTCTGTCTCCCATCGGGTTCCCGAATGCCGTAACGTCTTTTTCAACTCCTATCGGGTTTACGAATGTCGTAACGTCTTTTTACCTCCCAATCGGGTTTTTCTTTCAATCGTGTCGGGTTTCCCGATTTCAAACGGTTTTCCGATTCCCATCGAGTTTCTGTTACGCCTATCGGGTTTTTCACAACTTCCTAACGGGTAGTTTGAAACTCGTAACGGGTTTTAGGGAATTTTCGAAGAAAAGGAAGCTATTGTTCTCGGTCCAAAATGTTTAAAACTCGAATTTCCGAAAGATTTTTATACCAAAATCCGTTTCAGACCATCCTGAATTCACTGCCGAAAGACATGTTCTTGGTTAAAGACTCACTGGGTTAATATAAATGTATGTGTCATTCCAGACGATAACTCTCGAAAGAATTGAGATAAAAAGTTCAAATTTGCACGAAAAATCTGTCTTGGCAATCGACAGGCTAAGTTCGTAGATGGGCAGAATCGGGTCACTCTAAGGGGGAATTTTGGGGAGTTTTAGGGGAGAAAAATTACCCATAAATTCCCAAAATGAAGCAGTCTGACAAGTGACACCTCATTTTAAAGGTTTTTGTAAGCTGAACACGATGGTGAAATCATAATTGCGATATCTCATTCCTTTCTCAAACTGGAGCACTTTGAAGATGAAGGAACGTGGTTATTTCTTGAGATGTTCTTCCTGGTTCGTTTGCTCTAATCTGATAACGGAATGGGATATCGCAATTCTGACTTTACCATCGTGTTCAGGGTTGGAAAATCTATAAAACGAGGTGTTACTCGGCAAAAAATGGAACAAAAAATTTGTAACGTATGCCCATATTTCATGCATACCGAATTAACCGAATAGCGTCATACTGGAATACCTATAATTACCCAATAAGTTTAAGATTGCCCATATTTGAATGGGATATCCCAAACATCACATTTTACATAAAATCACTTATTTCTTCGAAAATTCGCTCTTATAGCCACGCTGCATGACTGTGGTTTTTTTTTTTTTCAATTCGTATCGGGTTTTCACTCACTTGCTAACAAGTGTACGGTTTTTCTAACATTTCTGCCAGAAACTCCTACGTGCCTACCATTAGTATATAGGTACCTGTGCCTACTGGGAAAAAACATTACAAAATCCCCATCGCAAATACCCCGAGTCATTAACGACTCTTTCCATTGATAATTCAATTTAATTGATAATTTAAGCATGTACATGCTCAACATAACAACTTACAACATGTAATGGACTTAGAAATAAATGACGTATAGGTACTTACTGCCCTCAGATTCCTTCCGGCATTGAATGACACATGAAAAGTTGCAAAAGCGACGCACATCACTTTGTAAATGCTGTCGTTTTTATCAAAACTGTATGCAATACAATATAATATTATATTACACTTCATTCACAGAGATGGTCACACAATGAGTATAGCTCGGGTGAAAATGACCCGCCAAACTACTCAATTTGGCTCATGCCAAATTACTTCTCGCCCACGAATATATTATTATTATTATAGGTCATCATGCGCTCAACAACCGTTTTCCAAAATACTGTTTAATTGTTGTTCCCAATTTTCAGTTATTTCTGCTCAATCCGAACCATGACGATTCTGCCAAGTTCAGTATTTCTCCATATCCTTTGCATGGTAACAATCGGATGTCCTACAAACGTGTTTTATACATGCGTGTACAATACGTTTTTATGTGGTATACTTATATACACCTAATTTACTTGCATTGAAAAGTATGCGCTTCAAATTCAAATTCCTTGCTGTTACTCAAATTCCTGATCACTTATACGTTACGACATATTACCTATTAAACATATCATTAAAAATCCTCACATGAAACCCTTCAACGGTCACTCGGAAACTGGGAAAATATTTGTGAATCCGTCTTCAGAGCCAATGCCCCTTCGACCAAGTTCAAATTGTGGCGGGAACTAATTAATACCCGATAGAAATGTTGCCTACTCGATAGGGAATCATTGGACAACCCGATTGTTTACTAAGCGGGAGCTGTTAACAATTATATCACCCGATAGGCAGCCAACGGGGATTTTTTCGAATTTTTTCCTGCTCGATTGGTTTTCCAAAACCCGATAGGGACTCGTCTGTTCAACCCGATAGATGTTCAATCGGGTGTTGTTATCAATTACATCCACCCGATAGAGCTACTAACGGGTATTTTGTTCGGCATTTCCCTGCTCGATTGCATTGTTCAACCCGATAGACGTTGGTCGATGCAACCCGGTTGATTATGTATCGGGAGCTATGAGATGAACCGTTACGATGCTAACGGATATCTTTTGAATATCTCCCTGCTCGATTGGCTTTCATGGGCCCGATAGCGATTTCTCATTACAACCCGATAGACATCATTTAATCCTGGAAAATTTTTCGGAAAATATATCCTAAAATTCGCCTAATGAGAGGCAACATCCATTACATATTCATTTTGTTGTTTCCGTTTTTAATTTTCACGTCCAGTATCTGTCCTTCACAATTCCCTCAACTTTACCATATTTCTTCGCGTGAACCCTCCCATGGTAACAAGTACATGTCCTCCAAACGTCCTTATTTACGGGAGGTGAAGGGAAACAGTTGTTATTCTCGTATTCTCACCACTCCCCAAAAACAGTTATCCTTTAGAAATGGTGACTGCAGGCTTCGCTTCCTATACCTCCTCACAGGGATTCGGGCTACCTGAGCTATCATTAAACCACAAATATTTTCCCAACTCTTCATTCACCGTTGCAGGCTTTTGTGTGAGAATTGGACGCATCTAAATCCTCACATAAAACCTTTCAATGGTCACTCGGAACCTGGGAAAATATTTGTGAAACCGTCTCCAGAGCCAATGCCCCTTTGACCAAGTTCAAAATGTAAAACCCTTCAACGCTCACTCGGAACCTCGGAAAATATTTGTGAATCCGTCTTCAGAGCCAATGCCCCTTCGACCAAGTTCAAATTGTGGCTGGAACTAATTAATACCCGATAGACTTGTTGCCTACTCGATAGGGAATCATTGGACAACCCGATTGATTACTAAGCGGGAGCTGTTAACAATTATATCACCCGATAGGCAGCCAACGGGTATTTTTTGAATATTTTCCTGCTCGATTGGTTTTCCAAAACCCGATAGGGACTCGTATGTGCAACCGGATAGATGTTCAATCGGGTGTTGTTATCTATTACATCCACCCGATAGAGCTACTAACGGGTATTTCAACGAGGTCGAGCACCCCCCGCACCAGAGAGAAATACTCGTTGGGAGGGGAGGTAAAAATTCAATGAAAACCAAGTCTAACTGACTCTCGACTATACTGAGGACTCATCAGTACAAAAAAAAATACGGAGTCATAATTCTCTCAGGTGGGGGTGCTCAGCATAAATCTGTTGATAATATATATAAAACTCGAAAACTGGTGAAGGACGACAACATGTCAATTGGATTATGCTTGTGGACAGCCACCCTGCGGGTAAATGGGCGGGTGGGTTGGGCAATGATCAAAGATAATTTGAAATAAAAAAGAAAAAAAAGCGTAGATACCTAATTCAAGTTTTGGGGGCCAAAATTTGTGGGAACCACCGGAAATAACTATTTCAATAATTATTTTACATGAAAGCAACAATAAATGAACAGCCACCATTTCTGCATATAGAATAATAATAAACCCATGCGTGACAAGGACTTTGCAGCGTTTTTAATTTTCAGGTCCAGTATCATGTCCTTCACAATTCCCTCAACTTTACCATATTTCTTCGCGTGAACCCTCCCATGGTAACAAGTACATGTCCTCCAAACGTCCATATTTACGGGAGGTGAAGGGAAAGAGTTGTTATTCTCAAATTCTCACCACTCCCCAAAAACAGTTATCCTTTAGAAATGGTGACTGCAGGCTTCGCTTCCTATACCTCCTCACAGGGATTCGGGCTACCTGAGCTATCATTAAACCACAAATATTTTCCCAACTCTTCATTCACCGTTGCAGGCTTTTGTGTGAGAATTGTACGCATCTAAATCCTCACATAAAACCTTTCAACGGTCACTCGGAACCTGGGAAAATATTTGTGAATCCGTCTCCAGAGCCAATGCCCCTTTGACCAAGTTCAAATTGTAAAACCCTTCAACGCTCACTCGGAACCTGGGAAAAAATTTGTGAATCCATCTCCGGAGCCAATGCCCCTTCGACCAAGTTCAAATTGTGGCGGGACCTAATTGACACCCGATAGAAATGTTGCCTACTCGATAGGGAATCATTGGACAACCCGATTGATTACTAAGCGGGAGCTGTTAACAATTATATCACCCGATAGGCAGCCAACGGGTATTTTTTCAATATTTTCCTGCTCCATTGATTTTCCAAAACCCGATAGAGACTCGTCTGTGCAACCCGATAGATGTTCACTCGGGTGTTGTTATCAATTACATCCACCCGATAGAGCTACTAACGGGTATTTTGTTCGGCATTTCCCTGCTCGATTGCATTGTTCAACCCGATAGATGTTGGTCGATGCAACCCGGTTGATTATTAAGCGGGAGCTGTTAACAATTATATCACCCGATTGGTGGCTAACGGGTATTTTATGAATATTTCTCAGCTCGATCGATTTTTCTCTACCCGATAGGGATCACTCAATGGAAATGGTAGATCTTCAATCGGGTGTTGTTAGCAACAAACATCACCCGATAGGAAGACTAACGGGTATTTTTGTTCACTATTTCCCTGCTCGATTGGCTTTCATAGGCCCGATAGCGATGTGTGATGTAACCCGATAGATTATTAAGGGGGAGCTCTTGACAATTATTTCACCCGATAGGCGCTAACGGGTATTTTATGCATATTTCCCAGCTCGATTAATTTTATTTCTACCCGATAGGAATTTTGTATAAACCCGATAGATTATCAATCGGGAGATCTTAATGCTCAGATGACCCGACAGTCAGCTAACAGGTATTTTTTTGAACATTTCCATGCTCGATTGTTTTTCGTACACCCGATAGGAGGTTTGCGTAAAACCCGATAGGTTATCAAACGGGAGACGTAAATGCTCAGATGACCGGATAGTGTGCTAACGGGTATTTTTTTTCAACATTTGCTAGCTAGATCGTTTTTCATACACCCGATAGGAATTTTGCATAAACCCGATAGGTTATCAAACGGGAGACGTAAATGCTCAGATGACCCGATAGTGTGCTAACGGGTATTTTTTTCAACATTTGCTAGCTAGATCGTTTTTCATACACCCGCTAGGAATTTTGAAAAAAACCCGATAGATCATCAAACGGGAGACGTAAATGTTCAGATGACCCGATAGTGCGCTAACGGGTATTTTTTTGGAATATTTGCATGCTCGCTTGGGTTTCATGGACCCGATAGGAATTTGTTATGAAACCCGATAGACAACCAACAGACCCGATTGATTTCTTAACGGGTGTAGTTCCCATTTATAAAAGCCCGTTAGGGTTAAGTCGCCACCCGATACGATTTTGACGAATACCCGTTAGGAATTACCAAAACCCGCTTGTTTTTACGAATGCCCGATACAAAAATATCCGAACCATACCCGATAGGAGGGGCTAATCTAACAGCCCGATAGATTTTTATGGCAGCCCGATAGAAATTTATGTCGTACCCGATTGGAGTTACGTCTTCCCGATAGATTTTTAACATCACCCGATACGATTTTCACCCTACCCGCTTGGGATTAGGCACACCCGCTAGGTTCCCTATCGGGAAATCAATTCCGAGTGTTCCTAGCGGGCATGGTGCGCCACATTTTTCTCTCGGTGAGGTTAATGTGATATATCTGTGGCTATATCGGATATCTCGAAAACTTTGTCCCTGATTCTTTCCAAATTTAGCATACTCCTTCTTAAGGTTACTGAGAACAACCCCTATGAATTTGGCGGAGGTAAATTGCGTTAAATCGGAGATACGGGACATTGAATTTCGTTGAAAGTAGGCATATGGGATGTGCAGAGGTTAATGTGATATATCTGTGGATATATTCGGATATCTCGAAAACATTGTCTCTGATTCTTATCAAACTTTGTATACTCCTTCTTAACGTTACTGAGAACAACCCCTATGAATTTGGAGGAGGTAAATTGCGTTAAATCGGAGAAATCGGAGATTGAAGTTCGAAAAATGTAGGTAGCTCGGAATTCTGGGTTGAGATGATATAGCTCTGGCTGAGTTCAAATATCTCGAAAACATTGTCGCTGATTCTTTTCAAATTTTGTATACTCCTTCTTAAGGTTACTGAGAACAACCCCTATGAATTTGGCGGAGGTAAATTGCGTTAAATCGGAGATACGGGTGATTGAATTTCGGTGAACGTTGGCATATGGGATGTGCAGAGGTTAATGTGATATATCTGTGGCTATATCGGATATCTCGAAAACATTGTCCCTGATTCTTTCCAAATTTAGCATACTCCTTCTTAAGGTTACTGAGAACAACCTCTATGAATTTGGCGGAGGTAAATTGCGTTAAATCGGAGAAATCGGAGATTGAAGTTCGAAAAATGTAGGTAGCTCGGAATTCTGGGTTGAGATGATATAGCTCTGGCTGAGTTCGAATATCTCGAAAACATTGTCCCTGATTCTTTTCAAATTTTGTATACTCCTTCTTAAGGTTACTGAGAACAACCATAATGAATTTGGCGGAAGTAAATTGCGTTAAATCCGAGAAATCGGAGGGCGAAGTTCGAAAAATTTAGGTAACTCGGAATTCTGGGTTGAGATGATATAGCTCTGGCTGAGTTCGAATATCTCGAAAACATTGTCCCTGATTCTTTTCAAACTTTGCATACTCCTTCTTAACGTTACTGAGAACAGCCCCTAAGAATTTGGCGGAGGTAAATTGCGTTAAATCGGAGATACGGAAGATTGAATTTCGGTGAACGTAGGCATCTGGGATATGCAGAGGTTAATGTGATATATCTGTGGCTATATTCGGATATCTCGAAAACATTGTCCCTGATTCTTTTCAAACTTTGTATACTCCTTCTTAAGGTTACTGAGAACAACCCTTATGAATTTGGCGGAGGTAAATTGCGTTAAATCGGAGATACGGGTGATTGAATTTTGGTGAACGTTGGCATATGGGATGTGCAGAGGTTAATGTGATATATCTGTGGCAATATCGGATATCTCGAAAACATTGTGCCTGATTCTGTCCAAATTTAGCATACTCCTTCTTAAGGTTACTGAGAACAACCTCTATGAATTTGGCGGTGGCAAATTGCGTTAAATCGGAGATACGGGACATTGAATTTCGTTGATAGTAGGCATCTGGGATATGCAGAGGTTAATGTGATATATCTGTGGCTATATCGGATATCTCGAAGACATTGTGCCTGATTCTGTCCAAATTTAGCATACTCCTTCTTAAGGTTACTAAGAACAACCTCTATTAATTTGGCGGAGGTAAATTGCGTTAAATCGGAGATACGGGACATTGAATTTCGTTGAAAGTAGGCATATGGGATGTGCAGAGGTCAATGTGATATATCTGTGGATATATTCGAATATCTCGAAAACATTGTCCCTGATTCTTTTCAAATTTTGTATACTCCTTCTTAAGGTTACTGAGAACAACCCCTATGAATTTGGCGGAGGTAAATTGCGTTAAATCGGAGATACGGGTGATTGAATTTCGGTGAACGTTGGCATATGGGATGTGCAGAGGTTAATGTGATATATCTGTGGCTATATCGGATATCTCGAAAACATTGTCCCTGATTCTTTCCAAATTTAGCATACTCATTCTTAAGGTTACTGAGAACAACCTCTATTAATTTGGCGGAGGTAAATTGCGTTAAATCGGAGAAATCGGAGATTGAAGTTCGAAAAATGTAGGTAGCTCGGAATTCTGGGTTGAGATGATATAGCTCTGGCTGAGTTCGAATATCTCGAAAACATTGTCCCTGATTCTTTTCAAATTTTGTATACTCCTTCTTAAGGTTACTGAGAACAACCTCTATGAATTTGGCGGAGGTAAATTGCGTTAAATCGGAGATACGGGACATTGAATTTCGTTGATAGTAGGCATCTGGGATATGCAGAGGTTAATGTGATATATCTGTGGCTATATCGGATATCTCGAAAACATTGTCCCTGATTCTTTCCAAATTTAGCATACTCCTTCTAAAGGTTACTGAGAACAACCCCTATGAATTTGGCGGAGGTAAATTGCGTTAAATCGGAGATACGGGACATTGAATTTCGTTGAAAGTAGGCATATGGGATGTGCAGAGGTTAATGTGATATATCTGTGGATATATTCGGATATCTCGAAAACATTGTCTCTGATTCTTATCAAACTTTGTATACTCCTTCTTAACGTTACTGAGAACAACCCCTATGAATTTGGAGGAGGTAAATTGCGTTAAATCGGAGAAATCGGAGATTGAAGTTCGAAAAATGTAGGTAGCTCGGAATTCTGGGTTGAGATGATATAGCTCTGGCTGAGTTCAAATATCTCGAAAACATTGTCCCTGATTCTTTTCAAATTTAGCATACTCCTTCTTAAGGTTACTGAGAACAACCCCTATGAATTTGGCGGAGGTAAATGGCGTTAAATCGGAGATACGGGTGATTGAATTTCGGTGAACGTTGGCATATGGGATGTGCAGAGGTTAATGTGATATATCTGTGGCTATATCGGATATCTCGAAAACATTGTCCCTGATTCTTTCCAAATTTAGCATACTCCTTCTTAAGGTTACTGAGAACAACCTCTATGAATTTGGCGGAGGTAAATTGCGTTAAATCGGAGAAATCGGAGATTGAAGTTCGAAAAATGTAGGTAGCTCGGAATTCTGGGTTGAGATGACATAGCTCTGGCTGAGTTCGAATATCTCGAAAACATTGTCCCTGATTCTTTTCAAACTTTGCATACTCCTTCTTAACGTTACTGAGAACAGCCCCTATGAATTTGGCGGAGGTAAATTGCGTTAAATCGGAGATACGGAAGATTGAATTTCGGTGAACGTAGGCATCTGAGATATGCAGAGGTTAATGTGATATATCTGTGGCTTTATTCGGATATCTCGAAAACATTGTCCCTGATTCTTTTCAAACTTTGTATACTCCTTCTTAAGGTTACTGAGAACAACCCTTATGAATTTGGCGGAGGTAAATTGCGTTAAATCGGAGATACGGGTGATTGAATTTTGGTGAACGTTGGCATATGGGATGTGCAGAGGTTAATGTGATATATCTGTGGCTATATCGGATATCTCGAAAACATTGTCCCTGATTCTTTCCAAATTTAGCATACTCCTTCTTAAGGTTACTGAGAACAACCATAATGAATTTGGCGGAAGTAAATTGCGTTAAATCCGAGAAATCGGAGGGCGAAGTTCGAAAAATGTAGGTAGCTCGGAATTCTGGGTTGAGATGATATAGCTCTGGCTGAGTTCGAATATCTCGAAAACATTGTCCCTGATTCTTTTCAAATTTTGTATACTCCTTCTTAAGGTTACTGAGAACAACCTCTATGAATTTGGCGGAGGTAAATTGCGTTAAATCGGAGATACGGGACATTGAATTTCGTTGATAGTAGGCATCTGGGATGTGCAGAGGTTAATGTGATATATCTGTGGCAATATCGGATATCTCGAAAACATTGTGCCTGATTCTGTCCAAATTTAGCATACTCCTTTTTAAGGTTACTGAGAACAACCTCTATGAATTTGGCGGAGGTAAATTGCGTTAAATCGGAGATACGGGACATTGAATTTCGTTGAAAGTAGGCATCTGGGATATGCAGAGGTTAATGTGATATATCTGTGGCTATATTCGGATATCTCGAAAACATTGTTCCTGATTCTTTCCAAATTCAGCATACTACTTATTAAGCTTACTGAGAACTACACCTATGAATTTGGCGGAAGTAAATTGCGTTAAATCCGAGAAATCGGAGAGCGAAGTTCGAAAAATGTAGGTAACTCGGAATTCTGGGTTGAGATGATATAGCTCTGGCTGAGTTCGATTATCTCGAAAACAGTGTCCCTGATTCTTTTCAAACTATGTATACTCCTTCTTAACGTTACTGAGAACAGCCCCTATGAATTTGGCGGAGGTAAATTGCGTTAAATCGCAGAAATCGGAGATTGAATTTCGAAAAATGTATGTGTACCTATGTGCTATATTCCTAATATCTGAGAAACATCTGAAACTTAAAATTGAAGGCCTTAATATGGTTCGCCTTGCCTGCCAGTCATACAGGGAGAGCCTTTGAGAACGAGGTTAATATTTTGCGTAATGACAGTATCAGTGTGATGGTGCGGTAGGGTGGGTCTTTGAAAGGGGGTAGGCCTTGAAGCGGGCGGCCGTGCGTCGGGTTGTTGCGGGTGAGTCTAGACAGCGCCCGGAATCTGTGGCTGGAATTTCTGTGGCCCATTTCACACTGGTACAAATAACTAGAGGGTTAACAAAAAAATTGTAATGGACATACAAAATTGCTGCCTATAGATTTATTTCGTGCGTCGGTGGCTAATTTTACGATTACGGTGGGTGTTCCAAGAACTGGCCTAGCAAATTATTGTTGGTTTTTGCCAATTTTGGCCCACTCGAAGACTCCTAATTTTGAAAAAGTATCTTCGATTGTTGAAATTGTATTTTTCTGGCTGAATTCACAGTTTATGCTACCTTTTTTTTGTAGACGTTTCCGGTGATTTCAGCCGTTTTATCAGATTATTGACCCTTGAGGTAACCGAATGCATAGCTATATTAACAAAAAATGAGCACATGAAGAATGTGTAGTCAGTTATCAGCAAAATTAGTTAGGTACCTACCCAACAACGAACTTCAAACTTTCGATTAGGTATTTCTTCAGTCACCAATTATTCCACAGAAGTACACTGGTATCACCGAATTTGATAAACATCCCATTAGGTCATTAGTTAGGAAGAAAACTACAGAGATTTCGATTTATTTTTATTAAAAGTACTTCGACTAATTACAAGTTGAGATAAAGGAATGCATAACATTGGCAAGAGATGAATACTCGAAGCAAAACATGGTACTATATTACAACTAGGAACATATTATAGAAGATAGTCTACCCATTCATCAGAAGCATAGGAATAATCGTAATATAAGACTTGAGTAAGTAGAAGAATGAAAAAAGTAATAAATTAGCCCAAATCAACGATGACCTATAGGACGAACGTTAGTATTATTGTTATTAAAGGAAGAAATAAATTAGCAGAGATCAATGATAACATATGAACTTCTCACACATGCACGAGTCACAGCCTTTCAATAAACCTAAATAGGTATGATTTGTATAACAAATTAACAAATGTCAGAAAGGAGAAAAAAATCAAGATCGATGACGACACCACACAATCAGGAAGGTTAGACATTTGCAGGTTACAGCGGTTGCAGTCAGATTTCCTTCCCAAGCGTTCGCGGTGTACCCGGTCCATTGTGAGTTTGAAAGTTGGTATTGGTGGCGCATGCGTGTTGGCACGATCAGAAAAGTGGCTTCAGACGGTTCCCTGACCGTCAGAAAAACACACCGCGAACGAAGCTAATGACTAACCCAAGGCTGACAACCGACTTAGCATATGGGATGACAGAACCACTCACAAGTATATAGATATATAGATGGTTCTTGTATAGTTTTTACTCAGGTACCAACCTACCTGCCTAAAAAATGGCAATAAAATCTGTTTTAACGGTTGTTTTAGAGATTTCATTGGTTTCCAGGAGCCTGCCGGTTCAGAGATGACTTCATCTTGACTCCGGAGATCGAGAAGGAAATATCATCTGAAAGTGGCTTAGCTACCCGCATCAAAGCTTTGAAGGAGCTCAATGAAATTGTCCTGAAAGATAGGCTTGAGGAGGTTGGTATTCAACCCTCCGTATTTGTTTCGGATGTAACATTTCGTTTTCACGTTTCTTTAGAATTGTATTTTCAACAACCATATACGAATGTAGCCCGTGACATCCTCGTACCATGATCCCTTTGTGATTGGTTTGTTGTGCCTTAAGTTGTAATAATGTTGTTTTGCAGAACGCAGTGGGGAAATTCTGGTGCCTTCTTGAAGATCTGTTGAAAGAAAATGTGTCCAAGGAAAATCGTCACTTCGTATTCTCGTTTTTCCGCAGCCTCATACAGGGCCAGTTTGAGAAGCTTGGAATTATGCGAGCGCATTTCTTCAAGGCGATCAAAGCCCATAGCATCCCAGATGATCTTAGCCCTAGGTTTGTACTATATTTTATGGGCGCATTCCTAATCAGCCACCCGAGTAAATGGGGAATTTTCGTAAAAAAGTTTTCTTGCGGGAAAAAAATATTCAGAACTCTTGGAAAAATGGTGGTTTGGAGCCCGTTTTCAAAAATGAGCTACATTTTTTAAATTAGTGTGGTTGAAAGTAAAAATGTGGCAAGACCACATTTCAGAGATCAGGGGGCCTATTCACATTCACTAAGCCAGAGAGATATCTTTTCAGTCTGACTCCCTTGGCAGAAGAGATTTTTATAGTATCCATAACAGGGTTATTCAGTAACTTCTAAAAGAGAGAGTTGGCAGTCATCTTGGTATTTTTGATCTCTTTCAGAGAGGCAACTAATTATTATTAGAGAGTCTCTCATTTCTCGTTTGTTTGATAGTGATTGTGTGTCATCCTTTGTTCATCGACTATCGTATCGGTAATTTTGATGTATGTTTTTTCATCAATTTAAGATAAGTCGATTGTTCATTAAAAATATATACATATTATCGATTCATGAGTAAAAACGTCTAAGTAGGTATGGGTTGAGAGCTATTCAGTAAAACAGGCGAACCTGGGAGACACTGGAAGAGACTATCTCTCCCAGGAGATTTTCACAATAGATCATCTATTTTTCACTATCTCTTTTGTGAATAGGCCCCACAGGTCTGTTGATATCTGATTGGCTATTGGTCCCAAGGAGGCGGAGCAAAGCCTCGGAGGCGAAGGTTCTCAGTGCTGCCAACAATCCAACATTAGAAATGGCAAACCCTTTTTGGCAACCTTCAATAACCTTTGCAGTTACTTTTTGTGAACATCCCCTTGGTGTGATTTTGAAGACATGTTTTCGAAATTTATTTATAATTTTGTCGTTCCATTCATCCATTATGGTTCTGTACATCCTTTAAAGTGATGCAATAGCGCTCCAAGCGGGATTTGAGTTGAACTCCTCCGTGATTTACCTGATATTTCATTTCTAGTGGGAACTCAGAAATTCAAATTCAGAACTCCAAAATTCAAACTCTTTTTCTGCCTATACTTTCCGATATAAAAACCTCTTTATGTGGTCAATAAGTAGCGTTAATTTCCGTTATTGAACAGAATTTGGCCAAAGAAATGGGAATTCTTGACCTACGAAAATTGCCCGTTATATTATTATTTGCAAAAGTCAGTTCATTACGTTAGAATTGTGTTCTCTTAAAAAATATGGAGTCCTTCATGATTGGTCTTTAAAATACAAATCTTCAAACCATTCTTATTTCTATGTGGGTCATTTATTCCGTTTTCACAGGTTGGAGCTTTTACAGAGCTTGACAGATAACGGCAAAACCATAACGTACTTTGAAGAAGAGATCGGTGTCTTCTTATTAGAACTGATGTGCCCTTGCATCAGTGCTGGTAAAGAAATAGATTTGCTTGGAATAATCATCAATGTTATCAAATACCACGCTTCCTATATTGACGAAGATGTAATGACTGGTATCATGAGGTATGTACCCTTTTGTACCTTTGGCTCTAACAAATTTGGTAGATGCTTATAATGTTTCCAGTCATGGGGTTTGATGGGGAATTTGCATCGATTAAAAAGAAAAAAATTCTGAAAGGTAATGGCTTCAAAGACACGATAATGAAATGGTAGGACAAAGCAGTGTATCTATGATTTTAGAAAATGTATTGAAATATTGAGATTTGTCATTTGGTGGGAAAGCGACAACCCGTGCAGTGAGGCCAACCGAACAACACGATAAACAAAGCCTGAACAGTGCTAGAGTTGTAATCATTTTCTTTTTGGGTTTTGTTCTCTTGTTCATTTCTCGGTCCGCCGACCACCCTCCATCGTCTGCATCCACGACGCGTTTTGGTTCGCATTTCGTATTTTCACATTTCTACTTCCTCGTTCTTATTATATACGAATGGAAATGTGGTGGTATCGTCAAAAATAGGTGTTCGAGAAAACCGTGGAATCTTGTTCGGAAGTCGTGTCTGCAACACTGGCCGGGCAGTCGGGCGAAAAGCCCCAGCCTGGAATGGCTGTTTACGTAACTTTACTTTTCTTGTTCAGAAGTGCTCAAAACTAGTTTCTAGACGGTTTTCCGCTTGATGTCGCTCCGTACGTATGTTGGAATTTCAGATGGGCATAACTTTCTCAAAAATACGGTCTTCTTCGAATTTTGTTTTTGGGTTTTGTTCAGCTTGTTGAACTCTTCAGTTTGAGACGAGAACGAGCTTTCTGGGTAGACAAATAAGGGAGATGACGGGTTTTCTGATTTTTCGATTTAATGTTAACAGCCGTAAAAATTGACCAAAATTGGTGCGGTTGGTACCATACTGTCTGGTAGGATGTATAGATCATGCCTGTTGATTTTGAGCTCGATCGCATTTGATTTTGCTAATTGACAGCAAAAAATATGTCAATGGGTCCAACATCTTCTAGGTTTCCTAGCTAAATGACGTTGGTGTGGTGTCAGAGAGTGGTTGAAAGTGAGATTTCTTTGTTCATTATGAACTTTGACCAAAATGGGTGGCCTGTCCGGCAACAATGCCCCCCCCCCCCCCCCCCCCCGGGCCACCATACTTGTATCCATACGATTATGAATAACTTGGAAGCATTGTGCGGCAAACTCCACACCGGAACTTTTAAATTTAATCGCGATCAAAGCACACTCTTGCGGTTCAGTTGTTTCATGTGACGTTGAAAACGGTTTCTCCAGAGCCTTTGGAATGCTGCCTTTCATTCATACACCTGCGATTTTAGTCCTTGCCTTCTCCACTCCATAACAGTATACTTTTTCGTCTATTTAACCATATTCTGTTTAGGCAACTGTTATCTCTTAGTTTGTTGTAGTGGTAGGATTAGTTGTGTGAGTAGTTCAAAGAGCCAGACTAATCATCGTCGATCTTCAGCACCACAATGCCCAGGTGTTGCATTGGTGAACTTTGCCATGATCTTGTACTGGTCCAACAGCCCTTTTCGTCTTGTCCTCCACTCTGTCAACATCTCCCACCAGACTGTTCTAACTGACGTCCACGTCCTGTTGTCAGTCCATGATCGATCGCTCGCCCTTCATCTTCGCTACTTTGCATTCTCGTTCACGACAAGTGTGCCCTTTTTTCCTCCACGAGGCGGCCGCCTGAGCACCACGTGCAGTTTCAGCAGCCAAATTTATCGTCTTCCAGGATATTCCTAGCTTCCCGGCCCTTCGATCGCCGAAAATAAGGTCAGTTCGTTCCAGTAATAAATCGTTCGATCACTATTTTGGAACTACACACATTTTTGGAACACAACACGTTTCTGCCCCCCCCCCCCCCCCCCCCCGTTCCCCCTTCTTCAGCTGCTTTTTCTCGCAACGTACTCAAATTGGATTACGAACAATCTTCCTTCGAAGTTAAATATGCGAAAGAACTAATAATTGTGTCTCGCATCATCAGTTATACACAAATTCCGTACCTATGTACCTAAATTGTATACAGCATTCATTATGTGGCATGCCATTTTTTGTACGTTTAGGTGAACTTTCCATTTATCATAATAAATTGTATGTAGTAGTCTCTCGATTCAGTCTTATCCAGCGCAAATTTTCAGTTGAGGCTAAAATTTAGTTATAAGTTGCCACAAGGCTCACAAGGCTACATTTAACCAACATTTCATATTCTTTTATTCCAATATAGAGACAGAAAAAATTAGATTTTCTCATACACAATAATTATCCACTCTGTGGTTTGGTATTGGCACTCCTAGCCGTAAAGTTTTTTTATTAAACATCCTCATTTACGCCTTAAGCTTGTAACTTTTCCAAAACTGTTCACATCTTAGTAGTGGGTAGTTTTTCGGCAAGTCTAATAATAAGGTACTGGAGGTTTATAAATAACTGCTACTTCCATATACCCAAGGTTTTTCGGGTATTCTAATATCTAGAATTTTGCTTCCAGGTCTGCGTGTGAGCTATGCTGCAAAAGTACTAATGAGAAAGTAGTTCTCAGTTGCCTGCAGGTCTTTGATGCAGTTGTCTGCTATTCTGAACTGCCCATTGATTCGCTTCCTGCTTTCATTTCTACCTTATGCCGAGCAGTAAATCTGGAAGTGTATTGTCTGCCTAGTTGGAAAGTGAGTTTTTTACTTTTCTCTCGAGTCTCAATGATTGGTCGCCTACTTGTGTGAATTTTCAGCTCTAAGGCCCGGTTTATCAATAGTCAGATAAGAAGATTTATCGGGCCAATAGAGAGTTCCAACGAGATAAGTCCGCTTCGATAGGACCATCTTCATTCGATAAGACCGTCTTATCTCATCTGTCTTATCTCAGCCGGACTCATCGGGCTTAAAGATAGGGTGGCCTTATCCCAATAGGTTGCTAACTGATCTGTTGGTCCTATCGCAAAGTAACCTTGCATGTGGATAACAGTGATCGGTTCTCCGTCGTTCCCCTCCCCCCCCGTGTCAGTGTTCGTTCGCCAGTTGTTCAAGTTTGTCAGTGATCCCGCCTGTCACCTGTTGATAAATGTCCAACTCGCGCGACATGACGGCGTAAATGATGCGAGGGAACGCGAGCACTTGGCGGCAAACACGGGAGTTCAGCTTCTAAATTAGCATCACTCTTAGATAGATCCCTACTTAGTAGCTTTGGGCTTATCTGGTTAGCCTTCGGTCTAGCTCGCCCTAGATATGGCCCTCAACACCTGGACCTATCGAAGCGGACTTACTTCGTTGGAACTCTCTAATATAGTTATTCGCAGCATAAAGCAACAATGCTCGTTCATCCATCATCGGACAAGGCCTTTCGGCCCGAAAAAGTATCGGGTCCGCCAACGACCGGATAGTTGAGATATCTGGCACTTCCTAACCTATTTCTTGTGAGTTATTATTGTTTTTGTCGAACGCTTTGTTGTTTTGAGAATTGCTGTGTTTAAATTTCAAGTGATTAGTATTTTCTTGAAAGGCAAATGCTGCCTACTTGTAATATGAACTATAATCGTGAATCATCATCGAACAGTGACGATGGCGAGACGTTACAATAGCAGAGTATTTGTAATGGGAGAGGAGGCGGTATATGGTAAGACGTCGAGTCAATCATTTTGATAAATGGAACGACCCCGAATTTCTCATGAGATTTGGTCTTGATAAGGAAACTATTTTACATATTCTCACTTTGACATACCTATGAAGAAATCGAGTAATCGATAATAATTCGACCCTACGTTTTTAGGCTCTTATTGCTGCTGGAGATTTTTGCGGAGTAAGCAAAAGTTCAGCAAGCAAAATAATATAGCAAGTGTCACTGGCAATTGCCAAATTATAGCCTCATTTTATTAAAATGCCATCCACCGAGGAAGAGCTGGAAGCAGCTGGAGTAGCCTTTTATAGGAAACCTAGATTCCCGGGGGCAGTGGGTTCGATTGATTGTGACCATATAAAACCAGGTGGCCCAAACGCTGAATATTTCGAAACAGAAAGGGTATTTTTCATTAAATGTTCAAACTGTGTCCACCGAATTTGGAAATTCTCAATATCGTCGCTCGATGGCCAGGATCGTCTCATGACCAGACCATCTTCAACAATTCAAGGGTTAAACATCGGGTCTCACGAATATTTTAATATAATAGTAAAGAAAGAGGAAGGTTTAAGATTGAAGCCACCAAAAGTGAAATAAGTATAAAATGAACCAAACTGCCAAACCAAAACTCGGGAGATTCCACGGAGTTTGCCACAGCCTTTTGACCCGCGGGGGATAGCTGTTGGGCTGACAAATTGGCATTGATGAATGCACCACTTATAGTATCCACGAGGTATCGGCAGGAAAAATTTATCGGTCGAATTATCCTGGTGATTGATAAACCGGCCCTAAGTAACATGGTTATGTGAAGACTTTGTTTCAAGTTTCCTTCCTCCTAAATCAAATGCCTCAACATCAAACTGATATGTTTTTGAGACATTTTCACAATTTTCTGTAGATTATGAAGAACTTGATGGGCACTCACCTCGGCCATTCCTCCCTGTGCACTATGCTTGGCATCTTGAAGAGCGACAACTCGCTTGATGATCCCGGTCTTCTTCGAGGAGCCATTTTCTACATCAACATGGCATTGTGGAGTTCTGGTAGAATAAAAAAGTTGGAAGTGACGCCGACTGCTGTGTTGCCGGCTTATATCACTGTATGTTGTATTCATAATTCCTTTTAGCATTTTATAATCTAAAAACCTAAGTAATTATAGATACAGTGTTCACCAAATAATGTTCGCCAAAGTACACCGTAATTATACCCTAGTCGGTATGGAGTTAGACGAATTGGGTCTACCAATAATGGTAAAAATTTAACGAAAAACTTGAATTTTAGATCCAATTTTGTTTTAAACTTCTTGCAGGCATTGAGATGTCAACACAATCTTGTTATGTATGAAGTCATTCTGGGACTTCAACGTCTGGTCTGTTCTCAAGGGAATTACTTACTGAATCCTTCGTGGTCGTTGATCATCCAGATAATCTCCATGGTTCTGGAGCATATTGGTAATTGTATACAGTTAATTAACTGTAACGTGATCCCTAATGATAAAGGAATACTGGCTATCACTGTCATTTATTTATTCATTTTTTTTAATCCAGGCACCACTCAAGATGATTCATTTTCAATTTTTCTTGTAGATAATTCCGAAAGGTGCGACGCTGTTAATATCCTGTCTCGTCAGTTGCATGAAACATTATCAAGCATAGAAGATCTCATTGAATCAAACACTTTCAAAGGTTCTCCTTCCGCCATTTTCTCCATAATATCGAAGTGCTATAAATCACGCCCGGTAAGTCTGGTACCAAGAAATTGTATTTAATTTAAGCCAAATTACCTGGTAATATACCTGAAATTGACTGAGATTTCCTCTGATCATTTTTTACACTTATAACAACTGATGAGGCAGTTAAAGTGAATTGGGATAAATAATAAATATTTACTCGGTTTCCAAAAATGCTTGCTAGTGACATCAGTCGTCACTGATGTTTTCCCACACGTCTATTTGGATGTTGATTGAAACATAAAAATTTTAGCTAGTTTTAACGGCCTTTTCTTAGTGGCCGGGGTGTCCGAGCGGGCTAGTGTCCTATCTTTATACCTCTGTTTGGGATAAAAGTTTGCGGTATCTCTGGTTCTCGTCTCGAGCGGGCACCAATACAAGCTTTCAAAAGCTTGCATGTGCTTGCTCGACCAGCGATTAGCTCTTCACCTCTGATAATAAACATGTGAAGCCTACAGGGACTAAAGATTGAAATAACGAATAGTCATATCGTTCGAGTAAAAATTCCCCCGAGTTATACCCAAGAGGTCAAGTCCAGGATTAAATTAGAAAAATGAGAAAAACAATCTTTTCTTCTAACAGTTCTTTCTAGTATGTTTTTAAATTACTCCAAAAGTGATTATCTCTGATAACAAACGACCAATATCACGCTATACGCTAGTTCAACATGGATGCTCTTGCCTTAACCGAGTAATGAATTATATCATCCCAGTATCCACAGGTGGCTTTTATCAAATCTTATTGATACAGTAACGACGAATATATCGTACAAACCTCAAAAAGTACTCATTCCGAACTGTATTTTCAGTTAAAAAAGTTAACTGATAATAGGTTTGTTTGCAGTGACCATCTGACTGTTGTCTGACTGTCAGAAAAGCGTAGGGCCATTCTCAGTGATTCCCGGACTCTTTTCTGACTGTACAGTATCCGTGACCGGCTGTTCTCAGTGTTTTCCTGACTATCCAAAGCCAGTTTGCTTATCATTACAGTCCACAGAAAATCGTACGGATAATAACAGGCAATGCACTGTCTTCTTGGTTCCCAACCATTATCATACCCTTCTCAAACACTTATCAAGATGGCATTGGTTCATAGATGGTTTCTTACGGTTTTCTAGGAGTCAACATTGGAAAAAAAAGCCAGTGTCAGCGAACCTAATGTTTACTCCGCTATTTGAAGATCATTACAGATCATTATGATCGAGAGAATGATGATAATCTATGATGATGACAGCCTCTCCCAGATGGTGTTCATATTCATAGTGAAACTAACTCTTGTCATAGTACAACAGATTTATAATAAATGCAACTTGAAGATTAAAACTGTCCCTATTAATGATTGTAAGACTGTACCGCTCCTGTTTCTTGCACCGGAGCTTCGTGGGGAACTCATCATTTGCAGTAAACCTACTGGATGATTGGTGATTTAGCCATTTATCATTATTGATCAACCTTTGTTTTTCTTCTTGGCTTGCAGGAGGCTTCGGTTGAGAGACTCATAAAATACTATTCTACTACGCTATCCCCCGTACAAGAAGACTGGCTCACACAACTAGACAACCTTACCACCAGGTTTTATGACAATGAGGATAGGAGCAGTGTGAGGCTCAAAATGCTTTCATTACTATGCGATATAGTGTCGACCAACAGGTGCATCATATTGTCTCATTTCGTTTCAAGTAACTAGAATATTTAGAAGAAGTTTCTAAATCAACTAGAATATTTACAAGAAGTTTCTAAATTAACTAGAATACTGTCAAGGGAATTGCCAGAATAGTCGTTCTACATTATCTGATAGAATGAGGTGGCTTCAAAACTTCGTCGTTTTGAACTAATGACCTAATGCTTTGTTCTGTTTCAGATTGCTTTTCGAGAAACAATTGGTCAAACTTGTTTTAGATCATTTGAAGGATATCGCTGATGAACCTGATTTAACCGTACGGGTTTCAGCCACAAATTTACTCGTCGATATTTTCCTCAATTCCAAGCCAGACCATGCCACTGATGTAATTGTTGTTCTGGAGAAGGTATGTTTTCTTCTTCACTTTACAGCGAACATACCTGTCACCATGATGAGGTTCTTGACCGCTGGAATAAATACAGTTTAGAGGTTCCTGAGGTTCGTTAAGTATCCGAACACTGCCCGAACCTCAGGAACCTCCAAACTATACTTGTCATCTTTGCTGCTGAATGATTCATGGTTCGTTCCAGCTAAACATTCCCTACTGATTTGCTCGTCGTTCCCCGATCCGTTATCCCTATTACGTTTGTTATAGATTCTGAACCGAGCCCTGGACCGTAAGATAAGGATGAGAGAAGAAGATGCTGAAGATATAAAGAACGCAGCTCATGGTTTAATCCAAGGTTTCACTACAGTTATTTACCGTTCGAATCCTACTCCAGCCATCAAAGCTTTCCTTCTGATGACGTCACATTTGAACAGCCACTATGATCAACCAGAGTATATGAACCAGGTTTCTTCAGTACGGAATATGGTAGGTTTTAGTGTCTTAAAAGACATGTGCCAGTATCATAACTTCCGTATTACACTAGTTACCCATTTTATGGCTAAATAGAATAGGCGATTCGAACACCCATCTTCATTCTTTACAATTATTAACCATGGCCAGCGTTTCTGAAGGGGGCGACCGCAGAACCCGGCTTCTAGTTCGGAATTTCCTTTGAAGACTATAAATTGCATGTATTTACTACAAACCGAACTTGACTCGTGGTATTATCTGAACGTTAAAAGCCAACTTTCAGTTTGTTAGATCGAAGTACATACAAAGCCATAAACTCATTTGGGTGTATCATGCTCTGCTGGTTCCTGCTCTTGCTGCAGTGGATATAAAAAGGGAACCGAACTTCTTTCATGTGTGAGCGTAGGGTTGGGTGGCATAAGTAGCTGTTACATACTTCATTTGATCAAACATCGTTGAAAAATTCGACAGAGTCGCTGTTTTCTCAAATTCCACTTGCCCTGAATAATACCATCCAAATCCGAAATTCTGAACTACCGGAACTGCCGAATCCGATCAGCCAGTCGTGTTGTCTTTCTTGTCGTTGTTGATTGTGTATATTTTGTGTTGTAGATATTGGAAAGCTTGGTGCACCTTCGAGCTGATTCATTTTACCGTGTTGGTATCCTCGGGCATGAACCTCTGTACAGCATGTTTTTGATGGCGCATCCCCCACCCGATACTGGCAGAGTCAAACTTCCACCATCCATCCCTATTGTGAGAAATCCCCTGGTTCTGGACGCCCACCAGTCTCAAACCGTTGAGCCGCCGGCCCCTGAAGAGAACGAACAGTATGAAGTTACGAGTTGCGAAGCGCTCTTTACGCTTTCTACTGCCTGTGCAACAAAGGCCATCGTGAAAGCGCTCAAAGTTGAAACAGGTTATATAAATATTGTACATATACTGTATGTATTTGGTGTAGGTACCTACCTATATGTTTCAAATTTCATGCGTAAAACAAGCAGTTCTGAACCAGTTACAAATAGAGCTGAAATCGTGGGGGGGGGGGGATGAGAACCGTTCAGAACTTTTAGGTCTTCGAACGCTTTTCGAACTAGTTCAGAACTCCCAAGTCCATAACCTTATCCCTTCTTCGGAGCTATAAATAAACCACTACCATTGTGCTTTTACCTAAAATATCCTTTCAACATCTAAGTTTTCAAAAAAACTGGTTTTTAACAACATTTTTATGGGATTAGTTGCTGGTCATTTAGAGCTACCTTGAACCTTATATACTCAGATTTTTGTGCAATATTTGGACTAAAAACGTCATAATTCTCGAAATATTGGTAGATTTTATTGAAAATAATAAACCAGTAAGAATTTTTATTAGGTTACCTTATAACAGGTGGGCAAGTTTGGTTTAGGAGATTCAACTGCGGACTGAATTAACTAATCTTACTAGGTTAGATACCTGCCTATACCGAAGTAGGTATTCAAGGTAAGAATGCAATGAACTACGTAATTTGTCAAGGCATTTTCCTTGAAATTAACAAAAATGTAGTAAAGTGTTTTGGGAAACAAAGTACAAGCAAACAACAAATTGATTAAACATTTTGTTGTTATTCAAAAACGTTCAATGCCAACATGACGAACGTACAATCAGCATGTAGGAACGAACAACAGCACGTAAAAATATAAAACAGAAATATACGTTTATGCGTGACAAATGCGTCTTCCGAATCACTGAATTGTGGATGATTATTCATCATTTTCCTCTTTATTGTCACTAGAAATTGAAGAATACATGTTTCTTGACCAAGAGGTCTTCACTTCAAGTAGTCCTCACGATCCAACTGAATGGTAGTTAAACAGGCAAACTTCAACTTCTAAACAATAGCAATAAACATAGAATACCTGTACTTCGTAATAACAGCAAGAGCAATAAGGGCCGGTTTCACCAATGCAGTTTAAACCTCGTATCAATAAATCCTGGATTCAAATTTGATCTGTGGTTCAGAGCTTCGACAGTTTCACCAATGTTTTTGATCCACGGTTTAGCCGATCCTGGGTTTAAGCCGAGTTTGTTTAGTTTGCATCAGCATTGCTATCCCCAGAAACACCAATCCCATATTGCAGATGACATGGAGGAGAGATGCTCATCCATGAGTGGTGGATCTGTGATATTTCTTATATGGATACTTACGTTTTGTCTGCCATCCATTGTTGCGGAGACATTACACTGTGTAATACAATGCAGTAATGTACAAAGAAGAAACGACTTCATCTTCTAAAGCAAAAACTTAACCCATTCAACAAGTACTGTGACCTTTTTTCAAAATCCGACCAATTTTTTTCTCGAAATGTGAACCTTTACAAATGCCCCAGAAGAACTTATTAACGCTGTGTATGTACGTAAGAACCTACCGCATACTAAGAAGGTTTGTATATTAGGTACTCGAGGAAGCCATGATTGGTGTAAAATTACATTTATTACTACATATTTGTGGTCCTATTTCTGTTTGGAAAACCAAAAAGTTTTCTATTATATCGAGCAGGAAGCTCATCCCTTCCGTCGGAAGGCGGAGCCTCTTGAAAAAGATCGCCATCATCCCACTTCTGGAAATGGTCGAGCCCTTCGTGAATTATCCACCGTATTGGCAAGAGGATGAATCGCACAAAATTATGAATAATACACACAAAAAAAGTTTTAAAAATGGTGACGGCCTCCCTGAGAATCGGACATCAACATCTGATCAGAGGTTTAAACTACCTGAAAGGAGGTATTAACTTAATGTGCCGATAGCGCAAGTTATTCCAAGATTAGGCGTTTGTGAAACTGTCTTTTCTCAGAATCGATGGCTTAAACCTCGGCCGAGATTAATCTCTGGATAGTCCGCGTTGGTGAAACCGGCCCTAAGTAAACAAAATGATAGCTGACGCCACAGGTAGAGTAAGTACCACAGGTGCCACAGGTAGTAAGGTTATGATAAGGTTATACGAGTGAAAATGTCTACTGTGCATGTCTCGAACTACAAGTTCTGAAGAAAATCTCGAACTGGTTCTGAATGGTTACGAACTACTACGTCCCAAAACATCGAACTTCTTTCAGAACTAGATCTGATGCTGTTCGAACAGCCAAAAATGGGCGCGGTCAGTTACGAACGGTTCAGAACTGCTTGTCCGAACATACCCCTAGTTTGTTCCGTAACAAGTTCGTTCTGCAAAATTTTCAGATTGGAAAGTGATGCTCATGATACTTCGAGAACTGCCGATAATGCTTCAAAATCGTGCACTTTTCGTTACTGAACCAGAGCTCCTCAGACAAAAAGGGGATTTGCAGATTGACTGCGTTGCTACTGCGATATGTGCCATGGTATGTTGTCTTACAAACAGAGAGCTTTCATTTGTCCTATTTTATCGAATTGAATTGACATTTTATTAATTTAAAAAAAATTAAACAGTTATATGAACACATACTGATTCAGCAATAAGTAACAATGATTTTCCACGCCGCAACTGACTAAAGGCCTGTGGCCTGTGATGTCGAGGTTTGGCGGGTTGTCATAATGCGAAAGATTATACTTTCTCGTGAATGCATAGAATAGTGGTCCATTCTAAAAAATGACTATGAACAGAATGTACGCCGCTCTTTGTTACTTCTCTAGATTTGTGATCGGGGCCTCTGCCTTCCTGATCGATTGGTCAACACGCCACCGAAATTCACAAGGTCAGACTTCCAATCGTATGTTTTCCCCGTGCTAGCCTCTCTCATACCCTACCAAACTCACCTGGAACCTGCACTTCAACAAAGGATTATTAAATGTCTGGAACTCGGTATGTGTATTATATCGTAACTACCCTTCTATTCATGTGGAAGTTTAAATTTATTTTAATTATATTTTGATCAAATTCTAGTTAATTGAATCAAACTGTTGCGGTTCTGTTTGCAGTTGGCCTCTCGTCAAGGTGTTCAAAACTGTGTGTGAACGCCCTTACGATTTGTACCTTGGAAATGCGAGACGCTATGGTCAAACTGTTACCAGAAGTGCTCCTTAATCTTTCCAAAATATCTGCAACTGTTCACATTGCTATTCCTATTTTGGAATTTCTTTCCAGTGAGTTTGATGAGTATTATAACTGTTACATAAATTACATTTCCGGACTTAATAAGTAGGTGAAAATAGCAAATGAAGGTCCGAGATACAGCCAGGTCAAATGACTTTTCGTGTCGATTACCTCAGACAAAGCTGGAAATGATTTTAATCCTCTTTGGGCATCCCATAAATAAGAGTAATATAAGTTTGCGACGGTTTCTGAGGCGAGCTGAACTGTAGGAAGCCAAAAAAACGGGGAATTTTGTCGCTGTTTTCAGTTTTTGCTTATAACTTCTGAAGGGTACATCGTACAGAAAAGTTCGCTCGTACCAATATTAAAGAGCATTAAATTCTGCTTCGAATTACCTCCTTAATAATATCAAAGTGGGTTGAGCGGTTTGGTCAGCATCGACAGTCAAAAATAGGCTAATTTTTCCATTTTTACTGAAAAGTGTGTTACGCTCAGTTTCACATGCTCGTAACTAAAAATAGGTTATTCCAAATGAAAAATGTCAAATAATTGAAGTTCTTGAGCAGTGGTTCTCAAGGGGGGGATAACGCCTCTGGGGAGGGGGCGGTGGATGGATACTGAGGGGCGGTGGATGGATACTGAGGGGCGGCGAACTAGTTTGGGGGGGGGGGGGGTGAGCGTGTTTATATTGACTCTCCAAAGGCGCCTGCCTGAACATTTCAACAGGTTCAGGAATCTTTTCGATTCTGTGCTTGAGATGTACTTACGTACATCTGAGAGGCCGATAGCTAAAATGTATAATGGATGTTGCTTACGTGACCGATAAATTCGCCAAATTCAATGGAATCAATTCGCAACTTCAAGGTGATGAACTCAATTTAATAAAAACGAAATCCGTTATTTCGGCCGCAACGAAGTTGTGATTTGCCAGTTTTCAATCCTGTCGGATAAGAATAGTGAATAGTATCCTGCATAGAATATTGAAATCCCTTTGATGAAACAGTTTACTGTGAACACCTGGAGTCTTTGCATAAGACCTTTTCCGAACGTTTGAGGATATTCTGTCCTCAATGGGTCATGAATCCTCTGTGCACATTGTGAAAACAGAGGTGGAGATTCAGGAAATATTGATTGAACTTTCAACTAGTGAGACGTAGAAAGCCAGTTTCCAGGATGATGGTAGTCTAAAGGAATTTTGGCTTCAAGCTAATATCAGTTACTGAATTCGCATCTAATAGGAAAACTGAATTCGTGCGTGGAAAGGGTTTCATTAAAGAATGTTCGGAAACTCTTTTTGCCACTAGAGTAAAGTACAGAAATTTATTAATAGAGAAAACGAAAGGCCACTTAATTGACGCCCTAGGGAAAAATAATTGAAATAACTTAAAGGAGCTCCTTGCAAAACAAAACGGATATAATAATCTGTACGAAAAAAAAGAATGAATCTGATTCTCTGGCTAATATTAGTTTCTAGCGATTCAATGTAGGTATGATTGGGAGGATCTGACCGTGAAGATGATGATACGTCCTTCAGACACGCAGTCCTGTTTCTGCCCTTCCTCGAATAGAGTCCGATGTCGTTGATACGACGAAATCGGCGAGGAAAGGCCCGATGGAGCTTGGCGAGGTTCTTTGCTGGTGCTGAGGGTGATGTCTGCAAGAAAAACGGTCCTTCAGGTACAAATACGAGAAAACAGTGGGGCAGTCGAACTTCCAAGCCCAGAGCGGACCACGACGAAAAGGAGAGCATAATGAGACTTACATCATTCCCTTCTAGACGATGATCCAAATATAGAAAAACGATGATGGACAGTTTTCGTGGTACGGAAGAATCGATGAAAAGCCAAGGCGACTGCTGCAATAAGTTCAGGAGGATGATATTCTGGCAGAGGTCAACTTGGAACTGAGGACGTGATCCGGCGAAGGGGGCTTATGATATCACTTGTTACTATAGGTTATTTGTGGAAGTTCAAATTTTATCACTTCACAATATCAATCACCAAAACAACCCGGTTCACTAGCTGTATAAACAAGATTGTAACAAACATCTAAAGGTTGCCGAAACAGGTACCTCTATGCTGGTGCGGACTGTAGTCAAAAAAACTGTTAATTGCCTCCCAGTGATTTAGTTCGTTCGAACGAAACTATGAAGCATGGTGTGTACGTGCTCATGGTCAAAATACCGATAATGCGACGATTCTGAGCAAAGGCAAAAGGCCAGTGCCCAACTTCTAAACGACTGGACCGATTTTGATGGAGATTTTTGACGTGTTCTTGTATCGTGTTGAGATGTTAGAATCAATTTTTACCCGTGCGTTTTCCGGGAAATGACAGAAAATGTCACAACCGTACTGGTTGAAAGGGGAACCTCCCTTTCACCACCTATTTTTATACCTCTTCGAAATTTCCACGGAATGTCTGGTACCAGCGGAGCAAGGATGATGAAAAGGAAGAACGTCTCGAGAGAAATTCGAAACAGTTGATGAGTCACCAGTAACGTTTTTTGGGGTCGCTTTTTCATGTCGTGACGTTTTTCGGCCGGTAGGCCCATGCTAAAAGAAATCAACTCGACATCTAGTAAATGAGACTTGGGCCTTCCTCTCACTAACATTGAACCTCATTTTAAGAAACTGGCTCTGTACCACAACAATCCCACACACAGCTGTGTGTATTACATTCATAACAAATACTATTATTTTTGTTAATTACGTTCTGTTTTAATCGTCTATTCAATTACATTATTCCTTTAATTCGAATTTTACTATCCCCCCCCCCCCACATTTTCCATACCCAAACTTAACACGTTCCGAGCGGCGCCGATTTTGGTGGAGACTCCCTGTGACGGCACCCGTTTTTTCGAGTTATTTGTTGATAACTGCTTATCATGATTAGTTATGAACGAAAACTACAATGTGGAACCAAAATTGGATGAAAATCATTGATTTATAGATGTTGGATCTATCGATCCACTTTGGCGGTAACGTACGACGGAATAGGCAACCGGCAATACAATCGGCGGTCTTTTGAGGCCTAGACTCATGAATAACGACTTACCGTGGTTGGATGCCAAAGGGGAACTGAAACAGATTCCTCGAGGAAAAAAGGAACGCAATAATCACAACAAAACTGAACATTGTACCCGAAAACATCATCCAAACGCGGCGAGAAAATGTTGGTAAACAAACGGCTTGGAATAGCGAAACGGAACGCAGTCTCTCGGAGGTCAGATCATCTAGAATAAAGGTGTTAAACTCAGCAGTCACTAGAGTGCGCGATAGTGCAGTTTCAGAGCAGAATGTAGAGGCCTATTATCATAGAAACGCTCCCGTAGCTGGATCGATAGATCCAGGCTGGGTGAATTGAACGGCAGGCCTTGGATCGATCGATCCATTCCGCTCGGAACGTGTTAAGGATTTTCACATTAGGTGGGCGTTGACAAATATTCAACTAAAGGGGGCGGCAGGTTTAAAAAGGTTGAGAACCACTATTCTAGAGCATCAAATTCGGCGTTCAGAGTACCCCTATTTTTATTAAAATATTTCATTATTTAAAATATTAGTTCATTAAAACTGATTATTTTACTCTTATTTGGGATGTCCAAAGTGGATAAAAATCATTTCCAGCTTAGCGTAGAGTTTATCGGAGGCAAGACCTTTTTTTTTGTCTAATTTGACTGGGTTAACAGATCATGAGATTATTGGTTACAACAAAGTGATATGGAGCGTAGCCTCGCGAATGAATAGGAAATTTATATCAGATAAGGCATACCAATACTATAATCTACTGTAATATTGTATCAGTTTCATGTATATTATCCATTGTATAATATAACTCTCGGGTTTGTTAATTTTTGTGGTGTGTTTTCTATCAAAATGTTGAAGATTGGGGCTGTAAAATTATTGTGTTCCATTCAAATGGTCCGTCTGATTTAAATACTTCATTAAAATTCTTTTCAGCATTGACGCAACTGCCCAACTTGTTCGCCAATTTCGTACAGGATCAGTACATGTCAGTGTTCGCCATATCTCTTCCGTACACCAATCCATTCAAGTACAATCATTACACCGTGTCCCTGGCTCACCACGTCATCGCTGCTTGGTTCCTCAAATGCCGCTTACCGTTCAGGAGGGATTTCGTCAAATTTATTACAACGGTTAGTTAATTCATAAAATGCATAAGTGCTTGAGTAGGCTTGAGTTATCTGTCGTTTACGTGGTTATTACGTTAGCTTATTATCGAAATTTCAGGGCCTCAAAGCAAATATACTTGTCCCGTTTGAAGAGGGAAGGATGATGGTCAGAGAAGAAATCGTCAATGAAGATTCTTCAAATAGGAAACGCAGTTCGAGCTTGACTGAGCAGGTTCGCTATTATTTCACAAGTATTTTGGTGCAATATGTGTTACATTGTGTGTGTATTGACTTGGTCCAAATCTCAAGGAGTAACGATTTTTATAATTCATATTCAGGGAAGTAGACGCAGGCACCAGATAACGAGCATTTCCCGCCCTCAGCCTCCTCCCATCGATAACATGCAAATGTCGTTCCACAAAGAGCTGACTGAAACGTGCATAGATCTGATGGCGATGTACACATATTCTACGTGCTCACCGGTACCTAAACGGTGAGTTTAAATCATTTAGTTTGATTCTGTGTGTTAGGGTCGACTGGTTGCTCGTGAATGTTCTGGGCGGTGCCAGGTGGGCGTTTGACCTCAGGAGACGGTGTTTTTCTGGGCGCCCCTCCATGTTGCTTGTGGTCGTCCTACCATCCCACTCCTCTCATCTTTGTAAGGCGTGCAGGGGAAGTTGCTCCTACAGCACCTCAAGTGTACCCCCCCCCCCCCCACCCCGTCCGCCAGCGTTTGTAGGGGAATGCTTCCTTGCAAACACAGCCCCAGAACATTGTAACATTGTAGCTGTTCTCGAGTCGTTTTTTGGTCTGGTGGAGACGGGATCGGTGAGCGGAAGCCTAATCGATATCCCTTCATAACCGGTGATAATCTTGCTGGTCTAGGAGGGGGACTCGAGGGTCCACCCCCACTGTCACACTCTCCCCAGAAGGATTCCTTTACTAACAACCTGTCCCTTTGATAATACATACATCTATTGGCTTCCCCACACCCTTTCCCCCCTTTAGAGTGTCAGTATAATTAAAATATACTGAGCTCACTAGAAGGCGATTGATGCCACGTCCCAGTTTACAAATCCCAATAGTTGTTCCATCCTAACGATGGAGGTTGATCACCCGGATGTTGCTCAGATGAGCACAATTCACTGGACAGCAACCTCTGACAACATTATCCACCAATACTCGTATGAAGGAGCTTTGTTCTCCACCAGTAAAATATTATTATTGAGGTAGTACCGTTACGATGGAGGTTAGCCACCTTGAAGTTGTTCAGATGTCGTTTCCTGAACCAGAACTTCATACTGCTTTTCATTCCCCCCTTTCCCCCTCATACTTCTGCTACCCAGGAGTATGTCATGTGGGGAGGAGTGTAAGGCTAGGGACACACATCGCGATTCCGACGCGGGCGTCCTTCCAAGAACTCCGCCCGCCTCACACGCGGAACCTGACAGCTGTGCAGTCAAATGGATCGGAACACACATCGGCGTGTAGCGGAGCAGAGCGGATTTTTCACCCCTTGGCAGGTTTTTCACGCGCCTGCTCCGCGCCGGATTCCCGTCGGTAGACGGAAAAAAACGCGGCGGAATTTCACGCTGAAGTTTGAAAGGTCAATAGCCCACCTTCATCCCCTCCACTTCCCTACTACGAGCGACCACAGGATAAAAACGCTATTGTGTGTCACCTAGTCGCGTGCGTGCGACGTATTTTTCTCTGCGCGCGTTGTTCTTGGAAGTCCGTCCGCGCGGAAAATAAAAGCTATGTGTGTCCCCAGCCTAACAGTGTGGCTGTTCTCGAGTCGTTTTTTGGTCCGGTGGAGACGGGATCGGTGAGCGGAAGCCTTATCGATATCCATTCTTAACTTTCTTAAGTTTCAACATTTTTGCAGAGTCCCAAACGACTCTGCGGTAGAATGGCATAATTTTCAAATCGGTTTTTAGGTTTTATTTCTTCGTTAAATTCAGTGTTTGGTAGTACCAATAAAAAGAAGAGAATTCAATCTTTCGATTAGGTCTAAATGTCGTCCAAATAGTGTGAGGGCAATCATATACCTACTGGGTGGAACCGGATAAGTGACGAAAATTTTCTTCTGTTGATCTGCATCAAAATGTAGTACAACCCCGCCAGAAACGAGTGTTCTATCTCTATCTGTTCGAAAGTTATGATTTTTTTCGTTGTTTTTCGACTAAACACTACCATACGTCACAAAATCACTATTTCTCAACTTGTGCGTCACTTGTTTCCATTTTTCACCTCATTTTCGGATTCAGCATTAAATTTCCTATAATAATAGATCATTTTCGTAGTTATTTAGCTTTAATCAGACTCGTTTATTACAATACAAACGTTAATTTTTTTAGGAATTTAGAATTTTCATGAATTTTCAAAACTTGGCCTCTTTGACAAAACTGTTCTTATAGGCTGTCAAATTTCACAGAAACTGCTTAATCTAATACTCTTTCCAATGGTATAATCAGTTTCATTAATAGCTGTTTTCTTTGGTCTATTATTACTGAGCTAGTTCTGAAAAACACGGTTTCATTGAAGGAAGCGAAGGAGACTGGATGAAGCGTACTCGCATGTCATAACTATTTATTAACTAACAATAAATCAAGACATCATCTAAGGCAGGCATTTCATTATTGAAACAAGTGTGAACAGATATGTAGTTTACCCGGCAACTTCAACGGCCGAAAAACAATATAACATGCGAGTAAGCTTCATCCAGTCCCCTTCGCTTCCTTCACTGAAACCGTGTTTTGGTTTATTATTCTGTGAATAATACACCTATGTATTCGCTCAGCAAAAAATTTTTATAACACCCCCTCAAAATTTTTTCTTTTCCGTTTCAAGGTGCTTAGATTCCAAAAATGCAATGTCCGTCCGCCGTACGCCGTCCGCCGTACCACGTGTACCGGCTTCATTTTCGGTCTAAAAAAATCGTTCTTTCGCACACATGCTCCATTTGGGCCCTAGTTGTGTCCCGAAACTTTTCAGCCCGATCGGAATATACCCAGGGGTGTTATGAGTGAAAATGTGTGTAAAAATTGGTACTTTTTGCATTTTAGCAACATGTTGGTAACATGAGCTTTTAAGGTATCGTTTTTCATGTTTTTGGGGACGAGAAGACCGAATATGAAGTCGATTTTGACCAAAGAATAGAAAATTGAGGTTCTTCCAGATGTTCAGCTCCCGAAATTGATTTTTTATGAGTCAAAAACCTGGGAAATCGTCTGAAATCACCATCAATTTGTAGAATAACACTGGAAAAAGTGTCAACAGGTGGATCAAGACGATTGAATGGTACTATCAATGATCCGAGATAAATTATTAAGGGAAAAAAAAAAACTACCTTATTCGTGTTTTGGGGGTCAAAATTGGTGGAAACCACCAGAGATAGCTATTTCAATTATTTTACATGAAAGAAACAATAAATAAACAGCA